>VZTR01010695.1:0-10267 GCA_013400775.1 Chaetops frenatus | reverse complement strand
GACAGAGGCCCGGCCCGAGAGAGGGGAGGGCTGGGTGGCCCCTCCTGGAGCTCCATTCTCCTCTCCCTCAGGCAGGGAGGGGGAGCAAAAGCAGCCCCACAGCAGCAGCAGCAGCACTGCCAGAGAGGAGGGGGGGAAGGGGGAGCTGGCCACAGCCCCGGCACGGCCCCCAGGCCCTGAGGCCCAGAGCGGCCAGCCGGGCACACGGAGATGTTCCCTTCCCTTCCCTGCCAACGGAAGGCAAAGAGAGCCTCTAACTTCCCGCTCTTAAAAATGTAAGTTTTGCAAAGACGCTTTCAATGTTCAAGTGGCTACGTGAAGTGCCCATCTTAAAATTAGCCAATCCGTGGGCTCCTCACCTCTGCTGGAAACTGCCCTGGCAGAAGTGGAAAAACAAATCTTTCCAGAAAGGAAAAAAAAAAGTTGTTTTTTTTTTTTCAAACCATGACAGTCTAGGACACAAACTGGCATGAAAACAAATGTGATTGGAAAAAAACCCACAAAACCAAAACCAAGGTGAAGTTAACTTTGGGGAAACCTAGTTGCTTCTGAGGGGAATGTGGATCACCTGGGGTTCAGGCTGAGGCAGGCAAGTGGGAAAAAAATGCAGTAGGGCAGGGAAGTAGCCAGAAGGTCATGGGGTTTTCTTTTAACACACAGAGCTTGTATGGAAGTCAGACACTATGTAAGTAGATAGAGAACAGTGGAAAACCAAGAAGCCCAGGGTACTAAAGGACCCTCTTGCCAGCCATTCAAGCGGGGCGAGGGTCGATCTCCTGGTCCTTTGCAGGTGATTTAAAATGGCTCTGGGAAGTGTGAGTGACCCAGCCTGCAG
The DNA here is from genome assembly GCA_013400775.1 of Chaetops frenatus. Classification (NCBI taxonomy): domain Eukaryota; kingdom Metazoa; phylum Chordata; class Aves; order Passeriformes; family Picathartidae; genus Chaetops; species Chaetops frenatus. Next base: position 9,432 of record VZTR01010695.1, on the reverse strand, counting down.
CAAACAGGGGCTTGCCACGGCACTTTTGGCACAGCGGCTTTTGCACTGCACTTCTGGCACGGTAGTTTTGGCAAAGGAGTTTTTGCATGGCAGTTTTGGTGTGGCAGTTTTGCCATGGCACCTTTGGCACAGCAGTTTTTGCACGGCACTTTTGCCATGGCACTTTTGACATGGCAGTTTTAGCACAGCAGGTTTTGCATGGCAGTTTTGGCATGGCACTTTTGCCATGGCAGTTTTGGCCCAGCACCTTTGGCGTGGCACTTTTGGCACAGCAGTTTTTCAGTTTTTTGCGTGGCAGTTCATGCAAGCAGGCTGAGCAGAAAGGGTGCAGCCACCCACCCTCCTTGTGCAGTGGGCTGTGTCTTTTGGCTGGTTGTGAGGTGCTGGCCTTTAGGGTTTTTTTTTGCTTTCTTCTTTCTGCTTTTTTTTTCCCTCCCCTCCAGCAATGGTTTACAAATGATCAAAAGCCATTGCTGCTGCTGCTGCCAGCAGTTTGCTGTGCAAACTCAAACAGAATCCCCCAGGAAGGACACAGCTATCCAGGCCCCTGGCTGCAGGGAGGGTCTGAGCCTGGTGTTAGTACCAGAGGACAGTGCAAGGGACACCTGCATGTGGTGTGAGCACATGAATGATCTGCTCTGGTGGCAGAGCTTAAGGAAGAAGTGGAAAGGCTGAGGAGCATTAGGGAGAGAGAAAGAGAAATAGACTGGTGGAGTTTCACCCTTCCAACGCTGAGAGTAGCTCAGCAGCAGTCAGAGGAGCCCTGCCCTTCTTGCAGTCAGGCAGAAGGTGGAGATCTAGGAGATGGTGGGGAATGGAATGGATCCCTACTGGGCAGGTAATAAAATTCCATCCTGACCCCCATCACCTACCCAGGTACCCTGACAGAATAGGTATGAAGCCCTGGGTCCAGAGGGTCAGGCTGATGACACTAAAGAAAAAAACTCTGCCTGGAGAGTTTCCCAATTGCACTTGGTCTGTCAGACAGATCACAGCCTCAAGGACTGAGAAGAAAAGAAGAAGGGTAGTTGTAGTAGGTGACTCCCTCCTAAGGGGAACTGAAGGCCCTGTATATTCATTCCACAGGGAAGTCTGCTGCCTCCCTGGGATCCAGGTACTGGATATCACCAGGAGATTCCCTAATAACTAAATGAACTTCATCTGCTCACCACTGTCCATGGTACAGTGACTGTGAAATAATAGAGTTCTCAATATTCGGTGAAACAAGGAGGGGCATCAACAAAACTTCCACTCTGGACTTCTGCTCAAGAGACTGATTTGGAGACTACCTTGGGAAACAGCCCTTAAAAAAGAAAGGGGTCCAGGAAGGATGGACATACTTGAAGAAAAGTCTTGAAGGCACAGGAACAGACTGTGCCTGTGTGCTGAAAGGTGAGCTGACGGGGAAGACAACCAGCCTGCATGGGCAAGGAGCTTTTGAAGGAACCAAGGCAGAAAAAGAAGGTGTATCACCTTTGGAAAGAAGGGCTGGCAACTCAGGAAATGGTGAAGGATGTTGCCAGGTCATGTAGGAAGAAGATTAGAGAGGCAAAAGCCCAACTATAACTTGAGGAAATCCAGTCATTGCAATCAACCTTTCCTTCCCAAAAAGCCATCCTTGGTTGGAGTATAAATGGAACTGGAATTCTAAGTGCTGAGCTCCTGAAGCCCAGGGACACACACCCTAATGCCAGGGATGGCTTACTTGGCCTAAACCATTCAAAAGAACCAACACCCCACTGAGGCCATACATTAATTTTAGTCTTGGGCCATGTATCTCACTGAAATGCATCTTTCAAACCAACCTCCTCTTCTCTTCATTGTCATCTTCCTCAGTAGGAAAAGTCTTCCACTGGAAGTGGGCTGTGATGTTGCTCCTGTTTTCGATGAACATGGTTGTGTAGTTTGACATGGTGATGAAAGTCTTCCCAACATCCACAGGATTTCTGCTGAACCCAATGTTGACCTCTGCAGCTTCTCCGTGAAGGTTTGAGTGGATACTTTCACCTGGAACAAAGCAAAGGGGAGTCTTTGCTCAGCTCTCTGGCTGATGGAAGCACAAGGAACAGAGCAAACCACAGGTCACAGAAGAAAGTATCACAGCTTGTAGCTGTATTAGCAGTTCCATGGATCAGTACATTTATCACATCCTGACAGCTCTGTGTGCACAGCATGAGGCTGTCCTGGGCACCTCCTTAAACACCTTCTTTCTCAGTGTGTTTGTAGAGATTTGGCCCTGAGGTGACAGCATGTACAGTGAGATTTGTCAGATGTCTCAGGTGACCCACTCATGTCACCAGGAGTTCTGCACCAAAGTCCTTCAGGTGATGCTGAGGAGCCCTGTTTGGTCCTGGCTTGCCCAGGGTCTCCCCTGGGCATTCCATGAGACTTCTGTCTCTCCTGATCCCTTGTTGCTGACAAGCAAATATGCCTGGGGGCACGTGGGCAGAAAAGGGATGCCCAGAGGAACAAGTGAAGTGACAGCCCACAGCAGGAGGGGACACAGGTGAGGAAACATAACCCAATGCTCTGCAATATGACAAACCACTACAAAACTAGCACCATGAAAACCATCATCATCTCCCTGTCCAAACCCATAGCCACATCAGTCTTGAAATAGTTGATATTGTTCTGCTCTCACAAACCAAGCTGGAGCATTTCAAATTAAATAAAAAAACAACAAAGGAAAGATTAGTAAGTACAGAGCAGCTTCTATATGAAGACTGAATGGGATTCCTCAGCCTAGAAATCAAATGGGAGATAGACGTGAGAGGTTTGCAACAGCATGAACAGCCTGGGAAAGGGGGACGAGGAAAAATTTGTCTTGATTTGTCATCAAACAGAAACTCGAGGGCCTGGAAATGCTATTAGACAGAAACTACACATATGTGTAGAGGGCAGCATAGAAAAATGGTCTGTGACAAGATAGTGGAAAAGCAGCATATGGGACAGAGATGTGCAAGAAATACATTGGATTGGAGAGAGTTTGACACCTCACATACAGCACCGCCCAGGAATAAAACAGAACTTCACCCAGGCAGAGCCACACCATAGTGGAGAATCAGGGTTCCTCCTTCCTCCACTCAGCAACTCTCAGCAAAATAGGATTCCAAAAATCTTAGCTCTGTTGGAGGGGATCCACTTTATCAAGCCCCTAAAAATGAACTAGTTTTCACTTTTCTTTGGGGTAAAGCTGGAACAGGGGAGGTACACCTGGAGAGGGAATTGAGGTGGCTGGAACAATGGGAAATGATGGTGGAGAGTTGTCCCGTGCCCCGTGCAGTGCCCAGCACTCACCTGTGTCATAGCACACTGCCAGGGACCCGAAATGGTCACCAACTGTTGTCGGGTGAAATTCCACTGTCACCTGCACGGTCTCACCAGCACCCACATCTCCCCTGGCCGGAGTGACAGAGAAAGGGCTGCAACACAGACAGAGGGATCAGGACTCTTGGCACAGATTTGGGGATGTTACCCCTTTTGCAGTCCAGTTCACTTCTGCTCACTTGGGCAAGCAAGGAGCAAACCAACCACAGTCAGCAGAAGACAAACAGAACAGACAGGATCAGAAACAGCTGCCGACTCCCGTGTGAGGAGATCCAGCCCTCACAAGATCCTGTGGGATCAAATTACCTCATCTTCCCCCTACTCTGCATCCAGCTCTCTGGAACGAGACCCAAGGGTCTGATTGCCAGCAATGCCATCAGAGAATGGTTTGTGAAAAGCACAGAGTTAAGAGCTATCTGCATGCACAGCTTGACATTGACTGCCTCAGGAATTTCTCTTCTCCTGCTGCCTATAAACCTCATCTCGAGAGATGCAAATGTTAGGGCACTACCTGTCCTGTGAGATTACAGCCTTGGAATCAGACAGGGAGAAGGAACTCTTCCTTGAAGACCAAGGAATAATTATTGTTGGATTTGCAGTGTGGTTCTTCGGTTTATTTTACCTTGAAAACATCCCGATTTAGCCATAAAGGGCACATTTTGTCAGCATTTCAATGAAAGCTACTCTAAGAAAGGGAGCAATCAAAACTCTGAAATAGTGTAAATGCAGATTAGAGCAATACAGTGACATAGAAACAAGACCCAAAAGGAGGATGTCATTTACAGTCTGAAGGATCCAATTGCAGCTAAATGAAGAAGCACCATTAGCAGGAGCACAGCAAGGAAGCAGAACTGGAGGTTTCTGTGTATTTACCAGCAATGCAGCCTGGGACTCTGGCTTGTCATCCAGGCTGGTAATTGTTTGCTTGGCCCACCAGACAAACTCTGTGCAATGTGTTGGAAATAGTTATGCTATGTGTTGGTGCACTTTGGATTTAACAGGAGCAATTAGGATTGGTCACCAGGCAAACAGCTCTTGCCTGACAGACACAAGGCTCTGTGCTTTGATGCTCAGGGACAGGTCAGGTGAAATGTGCTTCTCCTCAGCAGCTGCTGGGCTTTGTACTCTTATACAGCCCCACTGTGGAAATAAAAGCTCCTGGCCTTGGTGCTTTGCTGGTGGTCAATCTGTCACCTTGAAAGTGTGTTCTGGGGAGTTTGGTGATGAATACATCACAGACAAAAATAAAGAGAACATCTGGCAAGCTAAACTTTGTTCCTGTCAGTAGTGACAGCTGATGAACTTGCTTCAGGTTCTGCTCATTAAGGACCTGTTGCTGCAATTATGGGCCTGACCTGTTCCCATCACCACTAGTCAGAACATCACTCCTGGCTGATGGAGAAGCCTTGGGCCAGCAATGTTGATGTGCTGGATGTGAGACTTTGGAGAGAGGGGAGGAAAGACAAGGTCTCAGCAGCCCCAGAGCTGGATTGCTGTACGTGCTCCAGCATCTGCCCTGGGGGTGGTGCCAGAACTGCTGCAGGTCTCTGCTGGGGCTCAGAGGGATCAGTGCCTTGTGTGGGCAAGGCACGGGATTTTTTTCTTACTCTTTTCCCAGAAATTTCACCAGAACAGAGAAGCTGCCAGTCAAGGGATGTGCTTGTGGCCTCCCAGAGAACAGGTCTCTTTGGCTGACAGAGGTGAGTGACCATTTCAGGAGGTGCTTGTGCTCCTGGAGGGTGCTGGAACATGTTAGTAGCTGGCTTGCACCCTCCAGGAAACGTGGGACAGAGAAAGCTCCAAGGCTGCACCCTGCTTAAAACACCAGAAGCAACACCAAACCCCACACGTGCTGCCCATTTCCAGCCAGGGCTGCAGGGCAGCAGCTGCGATGCTCCCGTTCTTTTTGTGGCTCTTTCCCAACTCTGTTCTCACCCAAAGGTGTTTTGCACAGGGACACATGAGCTGCCTCACCTCTCAGTGCTTATCTCGTAATGAGCTGCCCTGTTACCGCGGTTGCGAAGCAGCGCAGTCTTCTTGGTGCTGTACTTGACTGGACACTCCGAGAACTCCAGCCGGTCAGGGAAGTCCAGGACAGCTCGGGCAGCAATGGCCCGAATTGGCACAACTATTCTTTCCTTTCCAGTGAGGCAGACGAGCTGGTGGGAATAATCCTGCAGGAAAAGAAACTGGCTCAGCACAGGGCATTCAGTGCCATCCCCATGGCAGAAGAAAAACCATATCCTATAACCCTTCAAAAGCATCAATTTACCTCTTCCATCCCCAAAATGAACACTAAGTCCTATGAATCTGTCACATTTTAAAGGCACCAGTGCACTTTGCAAAACCTGTCTCAGTGGCATTAAGCCCTTGTATCACTGGGGTCATACACAAAACTGCCCTAGGCCACCATAATTTTTATTCAAAATTTTAATGATATTAAATAATTCCTAAGTCCCTTCTAAGGAAGATGGAGCTAGGGAACACAGGACATTCCTCTTTAAGTTTCTACATTCCTGCTGTTTGAGAATAAGACAAAGTGTTAAACTGACTTTAAGCAGCAAGAGGAAGAGGACAAATCAGCTGCACCCAAAGAGATCCTGCACCTCTGGCCTGGTGTAGAAACATCAGTTGCCTCAGAGCTCCCCTCTAACTTTGCCTCTCCAAGCAAGTCAGAAGAACAGTGCTAAGAGGTAGCAGGATGCTGTCGGAAAGAGCCTCTCTCTGTTTCCCTGCAAGGCTTCCTCCCTTCCATGCCGTATCCTAAAGCCTTCTGTATGAACAAGCCTCCAGATCACAGCACTGAGATCAGCCTTGCCAGGGCCTCAGCACTGGTGTTCAAACCTCCAGACCAAAGCACGGTTGGCACGAAACGGGTGCCAATTGACAGAGCAACCACAGTGACAGGCATGAGGACAGAGCCACAGCAGTGTCACAGCCACAGGCTCTGGGGTCACAGCTCTGCCTGCAGGCTGTAGCTGCCCTTCATGAGCCCTTTCAGGCAGGTGTCCAAGTCCCCTGCGGTTCACCACCTCCTGCTGACTGAGGGCACCTAGAGCTCAGTGTGCCTGTGCCAGGCTGGCTCCCTGCCACAGGCACAGCACCTCCTCTGCCCTGCCCTTGCAGCTGTATCATGGTCACTTGTGCTCTGGGACAGCAGAGCTGCAAGGCTGGAGAACAGAGGGTGTGAAAAAGCACTGTCTTTGCTCCAGCCCAGGGTGAGGAAGGGAAGCTGTTGCCAGTTAAGGAGGAAAGCTCTCTGACCTCTTTGTTCCTCTAGTATTTTCCATAATAACTAAACCCCTTCCACTGTGCCTAGAGATGGCTGAACATCTGTCAACATCCCTCTGTCATTTTTGCACCATTCCCTGTGCGTGTTCCCTCGGGAGCGCTCAGGAATGTGCGGGGCGGGGAAGCAGAGCCTGTCAGGCTGGGTGCAGTGCCTGACAGCACATGCCAAGCTGTGACTGGCTGCAGGTTGCCTGCCCACGGCCTGCAGCCACGCTCCCAGCACTGCATGGGCTGTTCCCAGAGTGCAAGGAGAACAGTAGCTGTGGGGAGAAGGCCCCTCCAGTCTCACCTTGCTCTCGTCAGGGGTGAAGCGAATGCGCACAGCCGTGGTCGCGCCTGCTGGCACTGCGTGGTACGCGTCATTGGGGCACACCAGCTGGAAGTGACGTGACCTCTCCATGGACACCTTCACCACCTGAAGAAACTGCAGCAAAGACATGAAATCATGATTTTGCCACTTGTGGAAACAGCACGAGAGGAGACCTGTCTGTGCCCTGGTGACATCCTTCCTTGACCCCTTTCCCAAGGCATTCTCAGCTGTGGAGGTACAGGCACATAATTCACAAGGGTGGACTTGAATCCCCTCTGTCTGGGTCCAGCATTTTGGCCAGGGGCGGTAGGGCAATGCCTGGTGGGAAGGAAGGGCTGAGCAGGTCAGCACCAGCAGGATGGGGACAGAGCACCCGAGCCAAAGCATCTGCATATTCAACAAGGCCAAAAAACCTGTGGCTCCTTGCCTGCACACAGCTATGCAGTTGTGTTCCAGAGAGGGATTGTGCTACCTGAAGGCAAACCAGCTCATTATTGTGTGGGAAGGAAGAAATTTCCTTCTAGCAGATCAGGTTTGGGTAGGGCAGTTCTGGGGATACAGTCATGCACGCAGACTAGCAAGAGAGGACACCAAACACTGTGGCCTTACTGGGAATAAAAGCAGACCTGAAAAGCAAAAGAAGGAACACAGCAAGACAATCCCTGAAACAAGGAGATGTCAAAGAGAATTTAATCGGGCAGTAAAGCAGCAAGGAAGAATCATAGAATGATGAGAGGAATCAGGTTGCCAAAAGTGACAGAAACACAGACAGGCTGTGCCTATCAGCTGTGGGCTTCAAAGGCATTTTCTGCCTGGAGAAACATGACCAGCACTGACTCAGTGTGGTTCCAGTATTAAAAGCCAGTCTGGCTCTCCAGGGGCTCTTGCTGCCTGTGCAGGCAAGCTGGGCTGTTGAGCACTCCTGCCTGAAGTCAGCAGGGCAGGTTCTGCCCTCTGGGATACACAGACACAGCAAACATGCATCTTCTAGCACATAGGTATCAAGCCCTGAGCAACAAAATACTCTCAAAAAGTCTAAACCAGATGATTTTGACTCCCTCCTGTCTCTTCCCACCAGGCCACCCTTGGCCCAAGGCTCATTTGAGAAAATGTTTCCCTGACTGAAATTCCAATGGTCTCCATTTTCCTCTTTACAGTGGAACACAACTGCTGACATTTTTCAACTTCTTCCCTCTCAGCTCTCTTGGGAAACTGCAAAACAATCCCAATTTCTTCAAGTGAAGGTGAAAACCTCCAGGAGCACATGGCTTTGGATGTGCTGTGGTTCTTCAAAGGGAAAGCAGAGCACCATGTTGCTTTTGGAAAACGTGAGCAGAGCTGAACGAAGCTTAGCAGGAGCCTGAAGTGGCATCTAAAGGCCTCTCTCTGCTTCTGCTACATCAGTCTGATTCCAGGGCTGTTTCAGAACACATTTCCTGCAGTGCCAATGCCATTAATGATAAGAGATTCCAGCATGAAGTGGAGAAGACTCAGCCCCTGAGCTTTGACTGTGAGCTGCAAAAAGGAGCCAAACAGGCTGAGAGGGGCAGAGGTTCCTACCAGGAACCAAGATTAACCAAGGAGACACAGGATGTGGTATAGACTTGAAGCAAAGCATGAGAGCAGGTAAAAACTGTAGAGCCTTCAACATTCCCATCAATCCAGGACTTTCAAGAGAATGAATCTCCTTTAGGATAGATACCATCGCTGCATGGCCAAAATCAGGCAAGAATTCCCAGCACAGGAAGATTTCCACCATCTTGCAGAAAAAAGGGTGCTGAGACATTTTCTTCTGGATGTGCTGCAGCAGATATCTTGCTCTGCTGTACACTTTGGGAATTACACCACTCCCCTCATCAAGCAGTGTTAAAACTCCACGTGCCAGCACTTACCTTGTCCATATTTATGAGAGACAGTACCATTTCAGAGACCTCATGAGCGACGAAGTTCTGAAATACCACCTCTTTTGGGGAAACCTGAAACAAGTTCTTTTTCGGGAGCACTGGTGACAGCTGCAGAGGCAAGAGAGAGCAGGGAGAGGTTCAGCTGTTGGGAGGAAGGTTAATGAATGAGAGTCTTACACTGCTCCCCAGTGAAGTACAGCCTCTGGGGGAGCACAGGTGCCCAGCTCACCCTGGGGAAACAGTGGCTCTTCCACCTCTGCCCTGGGCTGATCGAACGCTGCTGGACCACACTGAGCAGGCTCAAGCCAAGCTGCTCTTTTGGCACATGTTTCTCCACGTTTCCTTCTCCAAAATGCCAGGCAGCACTTACTTTAAGCACAGCCCTGTGCTCATGTGGTCACAGAGCACTGGGGCACTGGTGGAGCAATTAAAACCCACGAATTTACATCAGACTCCATGGGAAACAATTCCACGATGTCCTTTACTCCGACATGGAAACTGAGGCCTACACCACTGCAAAGATCTTTTTTGATCTGGAACTTAGACATCAGTAAGAAGAGACCTGTACCAGAGGAGGTGTGAGAGATGAGGGGATATTTT
>VZTR01010694.1:134965-147072 GCA_013400775.1 Chaetops frenatus | reverse complement strand
AGCCTTACTGCAGGTGTAAGAAAAGAAGCTATCTGGGAGCAGAAATGAAGCTATGTCACTGATCCAGAGGTGAAACTTTCCAAGGATAGAACTGGCAGCAGTTATATAACCTGAAAACAAAGACTAATCCAATAAAGTGTTCTGAAAATAAGAGTAACAGTTTTAAAAATATTCCTGAAATGAGACATTGTAATGCTGAAATTTAGTGACATTACTTAGAGGAAGCTAAAAGAAACACAAATACCTAATTTTTTTAACCCTGATGGGAGAAAAAGATCATTTTAGTTTGAAAACCTGGAAAATGGATGATCTGTTTAAAAAGGGATTGTACTGGTCTTGATGACAGAATAGGGAAGGTTACAACAGATGGGGAAAGTTAAGAGTTCCGTTTTTAACCCCTGTTTTCTGAATATCTGCGTATGCAAAAGAGGAAAGCTGGATTAAAGGAAACACAAAAACGTCACTTTATTGACATTGTACATTTTTGCAAAGTGTTTATACACTAAGAATGCTTGGAATGAAAAGTACATAAAAATAATTCAAAACGTAATTCAAAACCTTTTGAATTAAGACTTTTAATAAAGAAGAGAACTGGATATTACATTTTAGCACATAAGTACATAGTGTTCTTGGAAAAAAAACCAACATTAACATGTCAGAAGACAATACAGATAGCAGTAATAGAAATAAATGTGAACTTCTGCCTGAATGCATAAATAGCTAAACCTTGAAGCAATATGGAAGTTTGATGGAGCACTCATTAGAAATAAAGTATGTTCAAGTCTGTTTTCCTTTACAATCTCTTGCCAGTTTGGTTTCTGCAATACCACCCCTGCATAAGCAAATATATTTCAAAGCATCACAATCCACTGCAGAAACTAAACAGCAGATTATGTATTTCCTTACTCAACAGGGAATCGGTATGTCATTCTTCCAGACATTAAATGAAATTGCCTGGAAAAAAGAAGGATTCAGGGTGGCCTAATTGTGCTTTCCAGTACCTGAAGGAGACCTACAAGAAAAGTGGAGAGGGACTGTTTACAAGGGCNACCCCTGTTTTCTGAATATCTGCGTATGCAAAAGAGGAAAGCTGGATTAAAGGAAACACAAAAACGTCACTTTATTGACATTGTACATTTTTGCAAAGTGTTTATACACTAAGAATGCTTGGAATGAAAAGTACATAAAAATAATTCAAAACGTAATTCAAAACCTTTTGAATTAAGACTTTTAATAAAGAAGAGAACTGGATATTACATTTTAGCACATAAGTACATAGTGTTCTTGGAAAAAAAACCAACATTAACATGTCAGAAGACAATACAGATAGCAGTAATAGAAATAAATGTGAACTTCTGCCTGAATGCATAAATAGCTAAACCTTGAAGCAATATGGAAGTTTGATGGAGCACTCATTAGAAATAAAGTATGTTCAAGTCTGTTTTCCTTTACAATCTCTTGCCAGTTTGGTTTCTGCAATACCACCCCTGCATAAGCAAATATATTTCAAAGCATCACAATCCACTGCAGAAACTAAACAGCAGATTATGTATTTCCTTACTCAACAGGGAATCGGTATGTCATTCTTCCAGACATTAAATGAAATTGCCTGGAAAAAAGAAGGATTCAGGGTGGCCTAATTGTGCTTTCCAGTACCTGAAGGAGACCTACAAGAAAAGTGGAGAGGGACTGTTTACAAGGGCATGTAGAGACAGGACAAGGGGGAGTGACTTAAAACTGACAGGGAGTAGACTTAGCGGAAGAAAGTCTTTGTTGTGAGTATGGTGAGGCACTGGAACAAGGTGCCCAGAGAAGCTGTGGATGCCCCTTCCCTGGAAGTGTTCAAGGCCAGGTTGGACAGAGCTCTGAGCTACCTTGTCTAGTGGAAGGTGTCTCTGCCCATGGCCAGGGGCTTGGAACTGAGTGATCTTTAAAGTCCTGTCCAAGCCAAACCACTTTATGATTCTATGACATGGTTAACAGAAATTACGAACACTGTATTTTCCAGGTCTCTGAACTCTGTCAGTGACCACAATCCTGTAAGAATCATCTTGGGCTGCAGACTGCAATAGACTGCAACCTGTGCATACACACTAACATAGAATATAGAGTTCTCCAGTAAACAGAACCCAAAATTTGTAACAATATTTCAATATTATAATATTAAATATTATAAACAAATTATAAAGAGAATTACTGAAATAAGTTTTTATTACTTTTACTATATACAAAGGCAAAATGAGCTACTTTTCCCCTCAGAGGTAGCACACTAAATCAAAATTTCTGCTAACTCATTTCACATCCTAGAAGTTGTAGTACACTTGGTTTCCACTGTTACTTATTCAGCCATCGGAAGATGAGATTTGAATTTCAAGTATCAAAAATCAAGTGAAAAATAAGCCTATATATACACACTATGCCAGCCCTAAAAGATAACCAGATTTATAAACATCTACTTAAAAAACCAGGAGCAATACTGTATCTGAATTAGTTACTTAGAAATACAAGCTTGCAAATGAACCTAAGGCAGGACTTTATGAATTATGGAAAACATGCCACAGCAATGCAGCAGAGCCAACAGTTTTACATGAAACTTCCCATATGCTCAAACTTTCCCTCATGTCACAATTTATAGCACTTACATTGCTTGTGGTCCACACTTTATTTTTAGTGAAATTCTGAATTCAAACTCGTGTATAGATTTAGCATTAGCAGAGACTACTGATACATTCTTCACTTACACACTGCAGTAATCAGTATTTTACCACAGCTTTAACCCCAAGAGAAAAATCAAGAAGCTGTGCTGATCCCCAGGTGACGAGAGTCTGGACTGTGGTACTGCCATGAGGAACAACACACACATCTCACTAGAAGAAGTTAGGGCATTGATTATTAATCTACATAAAATGATGACAAAATAAATAAAACTGACAGTCCTCAATTTAATCTCCTGCATTCCCTTCTGCTTCCAAAAGCTCTATTTAAGTTAGCCGTTTTGTACTAATATTTATTACCTCAACTCACTTGGCATTCAGCAGCCTAATGGGATACTGAGCTTCCAAATCTACTGTTAGCACCCACCAAGCACTCTGCTATTCGCAAGATATGCAACTTCTACCTTTCCCTAAGGAGGGGAAATTTCTAAGCCATTTATAAACATCTTTCTTTTATCCAGTTAAGGATGTACCCCAAAATAAACACATAAAAAGTTTACTTATGGCAAATGTCCTTTGAGTAAATGCTCACCCATATTCAAGATATCTTCCCCCTCCAAACCCAACATTTACAGCAGAAAATATCTTAAGTAGAGAAACAGTAACTACTTTTAGGACACTGCTGATATAACTGAAGATGCTGCAATAGCAGCCAGTAGGATTAATCATTAAGGCAATACATTCTAGCACCCCGCTTTGCAGAATGTGTCTTCTCTGACACTCCTAAGTGTTATGCTTATTTGTGAAAAGCAGTGACAATAAAAGGACAGCTTATTAAAATCCAAACCTACCTCAGAGAATTTCTGTAAAAACTCAGGTGGCAAAAAATCCTGAACCTTTAACTGAACAGGAGGCCCAGTCCAATTGCTTTGAACAAAGAGCTGCAAACTGCTCACACCAAGCAGAAACATCAGCCTCTGCCTGCAATATAGATAAGAACAGCAATTAGCAACATCTTACATTTTCACTTAAGGCTACAAGAGCTGATTACATCTTGTGATAGCTGAAAACCCTCAGCTTTAAAAAAAAAAAAAAAGTGTTTGTTTATAAAGGTTGCAACTAATTCCAAACATTTTGGAGGTAGAGTTCATATATTTCACAATTTAAGGCTGTACATAACTATCAGAAAAAAGAAGATTAGCAAAGGATGCAGATAATCCAATATTAGCCTATTGCATGGTTGTTATAGTTTCTTATGATACATCTAACTCTCAGCATTTTCACAGAAAAAAATACTGCATTAGCATATGTTCCAAAAGAGCAAGCTTATTTTTGTTTTGACATAGCTGTTTCTTTTCACTCCCTCTGATAAAAAAATTACATTAAATCAAGAAAGTTCAGAATACTTCCACCAAGTTGGTTCAGATATTTTGGCAAGTAAATAACATCTAATTCATCATGGCATTTATGTTAAATAATAGTAATTTATTGAAAGATGAAATTAAGAGACAATGTTTCATTTCTGTAACTAGGTATGGCAAAATTTTCTTTGCAAGACTAAGCTCATTTTACATTACTTCATGATTACATTACTTACATTATTTCTTTAGCAAATAATCTATGTGGTCTGCAGAAGGCAGGGCACAATCTCTCAGAATGTAATGGTCGATTTAACAGGTGTAGATTTTTAAGATTTTTATACAAACTTCTGGTTTGTTTTATGATACTTCAATGACTTAGAACCTTATTGACAAGGGCCCTATCACACAGAGAACAGGCTTCCTAACTACAAAAAATTAGCATTTTAATTATGCAGGTTTGGTTTAAATACTGGTATGTTAAGGAGCATAACTGAAACAGAAAAATCTAGTCCTTCCTTTGAGATGTAAGAGCCCTCCAACCAAAACAAAAAAATAAAGTGTTATACAATCCCTTATAAACCAAAGTAAAATAGAGGAGCCACACACAAACAAACAGCTGGTGGGCAAGAATGCAACAAAACATGTAGAACAATAAGAAAGCAGGGGTGGGGGACATTTAAAGGAAAATTAAACCCAAAAAAACCAAAACCATCTTTCAGGGGAGCTAGAGAACAAGGACTGGCACAAAGAGTTCTTGTCGAACCAAGACAAGGTAGCACTTACTAGCTTATTCAGCCAGTAACTATCTGCTAGGAAATATGAATACCTATCCAAGATTACCATTAAACTTCCAAATAACTCAAGAACACAAAGCACTAACAATTATTGTATACTAAATTTTTACTATTACACGCAAAATATCTACAGGTATATATTTCCAAATTTTTCTCCAATGATAAATTATGCTTCAAAAACTTCTGAAAGGTAACATACAGAACAATCAACCATCCCTGCACTGTGATTTGATACTCTAGTCTTTTGAAGATCATTTTCACTATTTTATAATTTACATTGTTTCTACTAGGAACATTTTATTTATTTATTTTAACATTGCTGATATCTAGCTGGAAGGCAAACTTGCTTGAGGAGACACAGTGTTATCCATGCAGAACGCCTCCAGAACAACTGATAACCAAATCCATTACTTTGGCTGAGATATTGTTTTTCCACGGTTTAATCTGTCACGACCAATTTTTTCTTCTCCACTTTCAGATTTGTGACCAACTCCCAGTCTCCTTATCACTCACTCTGTATCAGAAAACCAACTTCAAGCTGTAATCCCTGCAAACGCTGACCTCCCTTGACTATCCCCTATTTTTTTTTCCAAGAAAATTCATTCTGTCTCCCTGACTGCCCTTTACACTTACAATGCAGACCTGCAGATGCTCCCCTCCCAAAGGCTGCCTGAAAACTGCTCTTCTGTGCTGCCTGAAAACCAAGAGAGACTGCTGCAAACGTCCCCCTTGCTACATAATCTACATAATTTATTCTGCATTTATCCTTAGATATATGTCTCTATCCACTCATCTTTTTCCTTTCTCTGTGTGAATGAGGGTTTTGTTCCTTTTTTTAACACTGTTTACACCGAGTCCAATTGTTCTTCATGATGCAGAATCACATCCTTATATACACTCTAATATTCATACTACTGTATCAAATCATCCTCAAAAATAAAGAATAATAGTGCAATTGTATTTAAAAAATGGATGTGCATAGAATGCTAGAATTTACAAACAAAATAAAAGAAAGAATATTCAATAGCCAGGTTATGCTTAAGAAGTTACAGGTTTCTGTTCTTTTTAGTGATGCCAGAAATTACAAAAGAGTAGCCAAAACTATTCAGTGTCTAACTTTGGTATTTTTTCAATTCATAAACATCAAAGCAAGCTGCAGAAACAGCAACAATTTCTTCATTTTCATTTTTCATTACATACAGCACATCAGTTAACCAACCATTAGATGTTCCATGAGAAATACCAGAAATACCACTCAGTGTTCAGGTTGGGAAATCATAACAAGCTTTATTGTATGGATTTCTTTTGCAAGTTTGGTATTCATTTCTATGTTGAATAAGGTAGAAGTAGTAAATACATGCTCAACAAAAAACAGTGTTAGAGCTCATTTCCTTGTTTCTTTAGGTTTTGGAACCTGCACACTACTTCCTTCCAGTCTGTTGAATCAAACTGTACATCAGGCAAGGAATGCACCTCCTTCATATGGAGCTCAGGAAAAAAACAAAAATGGTTTTCCCCCCCCTACATGGTTAACACGTACCCTACTGCTTCATCCTCCATATTTTGCTGACTAAAATGCAGCCATGAAGCCACATTTTCTGTAGAAAACAATGTTTTCTGTTAAGCAATGAAGCAAGTAGCAATAGCAGAAAAAAGTAAAACAAAAAATATTCTATTCAACACATTTATTATAAGGAATGCTTAATTTTTAAGCCATAAAGGCTAAAAGTGCCATAGTGAAACTGTGTCTGGGGCAGGGAAAAGAAGGCAATTGGTTAAAAGGATAGAAAAAGTTGCACCAATTTTTAAAATGCTGCTAAATCATTTTTGTTACAGAACCATGGATTTGAAAGTGGAAAAAGTTACAGAGAACTTGTCCAAAGAAATTACCATCTAGATGCAAATTTTGAGCTGTTTTGGCCTCAAGCTGCTCAGTTTTAGCTTCAGAAAAAGAATTCCCTAAGAGTTCTTTAAATGCTATTACAAAACCATACTGTTTATATTGTGCAAAAAGAATAAGATTGACATCATCCAACTTTCTGCTTCTGATTGAATTCAACTCCTACTGTGTTTTTACATCTCCAGAATTATAACTTTCAGTTCAAGAAAAAAAAATTATTTTAACTTATCCCATCTATGAAAAGCCACAAGAAAACCAGTGTCTTACTGAATTTTCTGGGCTAGAATGTAAGAGCTTTGCTGCACTTCCTTTGAATCACACAGTGCAAAAAGAAAATTACAATTTAAGTGTTAAAAAAAAAAAAAAGAAACATTTCCCCCCCACTCCCCTCCAGTTTCATCATAAGCAATACAAAGTCTGGATGCAAAGGTTACATATGTTCCTTCCACAAGTCCTTCACAGGACATAGGGCCTGCAGGTAGGAAAAATAACTATGTGACACATTTTAATCCAGGAAGTCATCAGAGAGCAAGACAGTACAGACTGAAGTGCTGTGCTGTGCCTACCTAAAATAGGAAATTCTCTGTCTTTCAGACAAGCAACTTCAGTAGAAGTTTTCATATAAGAGAAAGTCACAACTTACTTCCTTCAGCCCCCAAAACTTCTTAAATTATTACTAATGGAGCTTGAAAAATTCACTTGACTGCTACAAACAAAACTGTTTCTGGCAGACACTGATAGGTTTTGAAGATTCTTTGCTTTCATTTTGAATAAAACTTCAGGCTGTAATTTTGGGCAGAAAACCCTGTCTGCTTCTGGAAGGCTAAATATTGCAGATCTGCCTCTTCTGGTAAGGGGGCTTCTAATGCAGCCCAGAGCAAACAAGAAAAACCTCAAAGACCAAAGAGCTGGAGTGTGAGCAGCCAAGGAACAAATTCCTTTGCTGTCTGCAGGAGTTCACTACAATAGGATACATATGAAGTTCCACTGATACAGATTATGATTACATTCAAGAAGCTGAATGGTTTAAAAACACAGCAGCACATATTTGAAGCAATAATTAAGATCAGGATTGAGTCTGTTTCAACTCCTGACTGATTTTTCTTTCCTTGTCACATTATTCAAACTACCACAAGGTGACAGAATCTAGAAATATTTAAAAATTTCTCCAGCTAATATTGAACAGTAACAGCACAACAAAATAAGGAACAAAAAAAACCAAACAAGAAACATCTAGCAAAAAACATCATGGGAAAAACTTCTGAACACTCCAACTCAGCAAGCAGGAGTGCACTGTACTTGTGCACCACACCAGAAGATGAGTTTTTGACACACTATGATCACTAACAAACTTCAGCTCTGTTTTTCAAACATGCCAACTATTTTTCTTTCTCTGATATTTTAGCAAAAAACTCTTAGGTTTACATCTGTCATATCAAAACACACATATCTGTACTCTGCCAACACTAACTGGTAACAATTATCTTCCTCTATTTTAACCTTTATCTTCTCTTCTCTTTTGCTCTTCTTTCGGCAAAACTTCTTCACCTTTTAAAATATCAATATATATACACACAACACACGTATAGTTTTCTGTTTCTACTATCCCTAGCATGTCACATTTCAGTCTGTTCATCATTTACACAGCAAACTGTAAACAGTAAATTCAGACTTCTTACCAGCAATACTTAGCATATACAGTAAAATTAAGAGAGATTCTATCAGAGAAAGTCTTGGGAAGAAAATAATTAATAGATAAACAGCATCCATGAGTAACACCTTACTCGTTTTCACATTAAGAAGAATAGAACAACCTCATTATAAGTCAGACTTAGAAATAAAGGCATTGCTTGGACAGTAGCATTACACAGTACTTCAAGCAGCCACATAAATGTAACACAACACTTCAGAGAGAAAATTGTTAATTGTTTGATGATATATGGCAACATGAATTTACATGTGTGGCCTCTTTATACCAGAACCTTCTGAGGTAATCACTGTAAATAAAGCTAATGTTTTCAACAAACACCCATATCACAACATCATTGTTTCTTTCACTGGATAGTAAGGAATAGATACCCAAGGGAGTGGGGGGAAATAACCCAGGAAATTTGGTTTCTGCTTTCCTGTTAGTACAAGGATTTTGAAGGCCCTAAACAAATTACAGATTTTTAAATGCCTTTTGCAAAAATCAAACATAGCTTCTATTAATTTTCCATATAATAAATAAGAATTACCACCTTTCCATGTTATCAACCTCTGCAGAACAATCCAGGTATGCTAGAATCTGTTTCTCCAAGTAAATGTCAATGTTCTCTTCTGTCACAGAAGATGCACTGAAAACATTCTGAATGGCTGAATTTGAAAATATTGCCTCATATTTCCCATCAAACATCAATTGTAATAATGATCCACTTTCTGGAAGAGAAAAAAACAAAACAAAAACACAGAAATTAGTGTCAACTTTCAAACAATTTTGTCTTTCAAGACCTATTACACCTATTCAAACAAAAATATACAGCACTCTAAAGAAAGTGTCTTCATTTACATTGCCAGGAAAGTGCAGTTGCACTGAAACTCACAAGCAGCACTAGCAGGTGTTACTTCATTCAAAATAATTTCTATTAAAGTTACAGTGAAACACAAACAACCACATGAACATAAAACAAAACCTTGCACTGAAATTTCAGGAAAAAGAAATGGATGGCCTTTCAAAATACTTCAATTATAACATCACGATGTTCTTTCTTCAAAACATTTTAAATGAACAGAAAAATCCTATAGATAAGACAGTAATTTTACAGACTAGAGAACCTATTTAGGAGAAATGCAACAAATAACAATGATTCAATATTTGCAGAGTTCAGTAAATAAAGTCTTAGGCAAAACTGCAGAAACTGCTCAGTCCTTCATTTACATGCTTAGAATACCCACAAGCAATGGGCAGTAAGCTTTTGTCTTTACATGAGAATTATTTCCTATAGTAACTATACTAACGCAATGAAACACCTGAGTATGGAGCAGATTCTTAGGAGTAATTACTAAGGTGGATTTAGACCCATTACTGTTTCTTAAGCCTGATTTCAAGACAAAGGAAGCTTCGGACCCATCAAGTTCTTGACACAGGCTACAACTTTGTCCACAGAAGCTATCTTCAGATATGCTACAGTGCAATCAATACAGCAGCTGTTGGAACCATGTGGCCATGTTAAAACCTGCTATTCTGGAGCAAAACCATTATCTGCCTGCCCTGCAGCTGTGGCTACAGCTCATGCAGATGCACTAACTGCTTTCTGACTAGACGATGCAGGTGTTGATAATGGTGCAGCTGAGGAAATGCAGAGGTCTGCATAGGATAAGTGTCTTACTATTAATCTGTGATTACAGCTGGGGGTTGCAGCTCCCTGCACTCAGTGTTACTGTAGCTGCACTAACATCAGCAGCCAAAGTGGCCAGTTTAACTGGCACAGCCAGGGATCCACCACACAAGCAGCAGCTCTGCAAAGAAGTGATCTGAATACCAACTCCAAGCTCATCCACCTATACAAGTATTTTAAATTTTATAAATACAGGAACATTGAGGGCAAAACCACCTTCAATAATGGCAATGGATGGCTCTGTAGGAATGGGTAACAGAGCCTTATTCATTCTAATGTCTCTGCACCACACTGTTGACCAAAGTTTACTTCTGTTCTCCACAATGATATAAGAGATAATGCATGCTACTGTGTGCTGTGTATTATTTAAAAAACACTTTAAGCTGTGCCTGGAAGGACATACACAAAAGAATAGCAGTGGTTCCACAACGCTGCTGACATCACACCTTCACAGACAACGGAAATAACAAGAGACGTTTCTTCAATCTATGCTTTGGAGAGACACTCTCACTGAATGACAACTTCTTTATATTGGATTATAGTTACCCAGACAGGCAATGCTGTACTTTGTAGATTAACAATGGGCTGTGAGGATACATGATGATGAATGAAAAATATTGAGGTTCTTCTCTTTCCAGTAACATAATGGTAAGCACATAAAATCTGCTTTTCATTCTGTGTGTAGCTTTGTACAGGACACTATACAAATTCAAGGTCACAGCTTTTAAAATTATTTTCAAGATCATCAATAGAAAGGGCCCACGTAAATGATGACTAAGAATCATCACAAATCCCACCATTTCCTATTTCTTCTGCAAGATGCCTTTCTTCAAAAAGTTTTCGTCGCATCTTATAGCAGCACAGTACTTAAAAGTACTTCAAAACAAACCAAAGCTAAAAAAATAATCCAACAAAGAAGCAATCAGAAAAACTCCACAGCACAAAGAGCATGCACAACTCTTGCTGAAAAGACAGATGTGACAGATGTCAGTCCCATCAGCTACCACTCCTGGACAGTACAATGATTAAGGTCAAATGAGACATCACATAAGGAAATGAGAGCTGATTAGATCTGTACGGTTCTTCTCCAAAAATCAGTAAGTGCTGAGGTAAGGATAAATGAGGTCTTCAATATGCTACAACATGCCACATGACTTGAGCACAATTGTATTTTTAGCCTGCCTGAAACATGGAAGTACCTTTATGTGACAAAGGTTACATTTTAACAGCTGCTGCGTGCCCCTGCAGGACAGCTGGGTCTAGTCAAGTCCCCTCAAGAGACTATTGTCCCTTGATACCTCAAGCAACTGTGACCGAATAAGTAATAAATACAGCACGGGCAGCTCAAGCCAGACTCTTCCTTCCCACATTTTGCTCCAAGAGCGCGTTTCGCCTCACTGCCGAGTTCCAACAGGCAGGCAGCCTTTCACTCGGGAGGCAGCCGGAGGGAGCCCCGTGCTTACGAGCCTGCCGAGCGCCGGCACCGGCACCCGCTGCGGCCGCGGCCCCGCCGCTCGCACCGACAGCGGCCAAGGAACCCTGCGGAGCCCCGGCCGCTCCTGCCGCCTCAGCCCTGCCGCCAGTGCCGCTCCCGCTCCTCCAGCCTGACAAGCCCACGGCCGCCCCCACTCTAACGGCGCGGGCAGGAGCCCCCGGGAGCTCGGCGAGGGTCTGACAGGGCGCCGGAGGTGAAAACGCCCACGGGGGGAGGGCGCCGCCAGCTGCGGCCCCGGCTCCGTCCGCCGGCTCCGGACACGCACGACGAGCGAGCACCTTCCCCGTGCCGGGCCGGGACCTCCCCTCACCTGCGGCCGCGACTTCGCCCTGCTTCCACTCCAGGGACTCCGCGGCGCTGAGGAAGCCCCTCAGCAAGGCGCGCTCCAGGGCCAGCATGGTCCCGCCGCCCGGGCCCGCCCCGCTCCCCGCCACCGCCTCGCTCGCGGCCGCGACCCCGCGCCCACAGAGACGGGCAGCCCTCAGCCCATGTGCGGGCACCGACCGCAGGGAGCCGCCATGACAGC
>VZTR01010694.1:105631-134843 GCA_013400775.1 Chaetops frenatus | reverse complement strand
GGGAGGGCGCGCTGGCCCCGCCCCGCCGGGGGCCGCGGGTGGCAGCGGCGTGAGGGGAGCGCGGGCACGGCCGGGGCGGTCCCTGCTCCCCCCGGGGGCCGGCGCTGACCCCTCCAGGCAACAGGTACCCCAGGCCCCCTCCAGGTAGCGCGGGTAGGCACAGGTACGCGTACGTATCCATATGGAGTCTTCTGGGCTATTCCCTGTGCACAGTCACCCAAGGGGTCAGGTTGGAAGGGTCCACGATGGGTCAGCTGGTCCAACCTCCATCGTCCAATATCCCTGCTCAAGCAGGGTCAGCCCAGAGCACATGGCACAGGATCGCATCCAGACGGTTCTGGAATATCTCCAATCAGGGAGACTCCACAACCTCTCTGGGCAATCTGTTCAGTGCTCAGTCACAGGCACAGTAAAGAAGTTCTCCCTCATGTTCAGGTGGAACTTCCTGTGCATCAGTTTCTGCCCATTGCCTCCTGTCCTATTGCCTGGCAGCACCGAGCAGAGCCTGGCTCCATCCTCCTGACACCCTTCCTTCAGATATCTATACATCCTCTGTGGAGAATCCTCTGGGATGCCAGGCAGCTGCAGGCTGAGGTGCCCCACACTCAGGGCAGGCAGGTCAGGACTGTGCTCTGGTCTATCTCAATGTTCATTTCAGCACCTCTCCAAAGACAATGTTGATAATATTAAAATAAAAATTCCTATTGTGAGATTTTGTCGTTTTTATTTTCAGGGAAAACCAGTAAAGTAACATTTTCTGTGAACAAATAGTTGCTAAATATAATTCTTTAGTAAGAAGAAGATTTTGCTGGCTTCCTCATCTCTACTCATTCCCCCAATGTGTGGGGTTTAGCCTTACAGTTTGGCTCCAGGAGCATCTAGAAGCATCTAGAAGCTGCAGTAGGTGTGTGGGCACAAGTACCCCCCGGCAGGCATTAGTGCACTCCTCCCTGGCACTCGGCTGATTGTTACTGCTGATGTAAAATATGGTTTGGGATGTTTGTCAGTTGCCACAGACTTACTGAAATCTGCTGCTTAAATTTGCTTCCCTAAATTATTTGAAGAATAGGCATTTATTTCTCCAAGAACAATCAATATGTTTTGTTTGCATCTAAGGATAGCTCCTGCCCAGTGGCTCAAGGGGAAGAAAGTGTTTGCAGAGCTATGTAGAGCAGATTCGAGATTTTCACATAGTGCTGCTTATTATTTCTAAGCAGGAAGTAGATAGTCAAAATTTCTGATACAAGAATTTTCAGCAAATAACCTTTAACTTTTTTTCTGACAGTGTAAGAAAATTATCCCTATGAAGTATCCTACTGTGATATCTGAACTAGGACATTTAATATCACCTTACGAGATACCTGTGCTGCTGTATTGATGCAGTATTTCTCTTCTGTTGCAGTTTTTTTTCCTAAAGCCTTTTGAAATAGATAATCTCCTTGTGGACTATCAAAAAAAAAAAAAAAAAAAAAAAAAAAAACTAACCGTAAAAAAAAAAATATTTTGTAAGCTTCAAGTAATAAATATTAGCATAGATTTATTATTATGTCATTTTTAAGAGTGAGCTGCTATTTGTAAAAGCTGCTGTTACATGATTTTTAAACTGATCCTCAGTTCTGTGTGTCAGGTCTCTGGTACTGCTGGGGAAAGAAGCAATTGTGTTGTGTGCCAGTTTTGAGCAGGAGTTGATTTGCTATTTGAGGAGTGGGGAAAGGGGAGGAATTGTCGAGGAAAAGCCAGCTCATTGGATGAAAATTTGCACGATTGCACAGCTGAATTTCTACAATTCTAAGGAGCATATTTGATGCACCTGGTGAGAGGAGGAGAGATGCAAGGCTCATACTGGGGAATTTCATCAGTTTTCCTTGCTTTGGCTCCAAGTTCAGTCAAGTTATATCCCACTAACAAGTTGGTCTCTGTGATTCATGATATTTAAGGTTACATCATCTTAGTTACAGTATCAGAAACTTCGATCTTGTTGGAAGCTTGAGGCCCCCCAGCAGACATTAGCTAAGTGTTCAATCTATATTCTCGAGTTTTACTGAGTTAATGCACAGGCCTTCACTGTCAGGAGGGTGGCGTCCCTCAGAAGGCTCCCAGCATACCTACTGCTTTTCCAGTTACATTTGCAATTCAAAAATAAACTTAGGCTTGCAATCTCGAGGTGACAAGGGTAAAGAATGGCAATTACTGCACAGCTGTTACGACCTCCCAGCAGGAAATCTCAAGCACAGGCAAGGACGTGATGCTTGACATGGATTGCGGTTGCTTCACTGCATTCACCGAGCACCTCTGCATCCCCTGAGTCTCTCTGGCCACTTGGCCAGCTTATGCTCTTGCTTCACCAAACCCCAAAGAATGCAATCACCGGGCAGTCAGTGAAGTGGAGTAGAAAAGCTGACACTTCAAATGTGCTAAAAGAATAGGGGCTAGGAAATTCTTCTCTTCCTTACGACTTTATAAAGCAGTAACAGTGTAGGCAACAGCACCACAAAAAATAGAGTGATTCAAAACCACTCTTTGGGAATGTACAAGGAAGAACACGGCCAGTTGCAGATAACCCAGGACAGCTCTTCTCTGGTTTTGTGGCAACTGATCCAGAAGCTGAAATTAATCTTCATTAATCATTTGGAAAATCCCATATATTGATATTACTGTATCTCTTTTGGTATGGTAGCCAGGATGAGTAAATGACTAGATGAAGAGGAAGTAGGTCTCCAGTAAATATATACTGCCTGTAAAATACAGCTGTAATATTTGAGGTCCAGTCTTCCCACTCTTAATAGGTTAGTTTTTTCTAAAATTTAGCCATTTAGTAGAAAATCTATTGTCATTCCTGATGTCCATAAATAAATATTTGCTGGCCATTTTGCAAATGTTGCTCTGTTCCTTTTCTCCTGTTTTGTCACATATCTCATCTTAACATTTAAAAACTAATTATTACCTAGTTAGTTAGCAGAAATTTGGTTTGCCTCAACTACATGTGTGAGTTTTCAGATGAAGAAACTAAAGCCTTTGTGGAAATAATTCAATTTACTGTTCAACAAAAGAATTCAGAAATTACTCTTTCATTAAATAGGCATATCATATCTGCCCAAGTTTGCAAAGTATTTAATGCCTTCTTATATGAGCTCATACAGAATCATTATATTATGATGTCTAATTTTTTTTATGCAGCAACATTTTCTGTCTTTGCTAGCTTCAAAAGGAGAGAAGGATTTAAAATGAGATTTAAAAAAATATTAAATGGCTCTCATTAATTGGATTCTCTTTGTTAGTCTGGAGAAAGAAAGCCAAAAAGAATTGGTTCCAGTCACACTACATCAAACAGAAATTTTAGCTGAAACAGATGGAATATTTTATTAAAACTACATGATAATTTTAATTTCTTCAGGGCACCCACAAACACGATTGTATTTTTGAGCATAGAGTGTGCATGGTTGCCTGTACGCAGAAATATGTTTTTGAGATTACCTCTCATTGAATAAAAGAGTGGATAGCTCTGGCTCTCGGATGCATTTGTGTCACCACCAGGTCGTGGCGGCTACAGTGCTCCTGCTGGCACATCCCTGTGGGGCTGTGTTGGCATGAGACTGGTGGGTTCATCAGGAACACCGACTGTGGCAGCCAGCAAACAATGGAGGGGTGACGAGGTCCTGATCTGGAGATCCCAGCTGAATCCTTAATGTCTTGTCTTTCACTGAGGAATAGTGAAGCTCTTGGGTAGTCAATTCCAATTGTGCTTGAAAATCACTCACAGTGATGCTTTTTGTGTTAGGCCTCCAAAATTTGGGGCGTTCTCTGTGACTTTTGACTTCAGTAAGATTTGGTGCATGACTTAGGGGATAAGGGCCATTTGTCATTCCTGGTTTATATGTAAGATTTGGTGAGTTCTGTGGATGAAATATGGGATGTCATGTTAATACAGAATATTCCATGTGAATCAACAGAAAATACCTGGTATGGGTTTGTGACTATTTTTATAAGACTATAACAAGCAGTTCTCTTCATCTTTCTGTCTTAGATTCTTAAAAGCATGAGCTCAATTGTTACATGATTAGACACTAATGCATTTTATGCAAATTGGATTCCAGAATTGTTTTAGATCTACAGAATAGTCACCAGACTTAGATGTTACAATGTACCTCCCAGTACAGTTCTAACTAATTAGCATGAACGATTTAACTTTAACAGTGGTATTGGCTTAAATGCTCTGTGGTAATTTGTAATGACAGGAACATAACAAGGAACATTCTGCTTGATGAGAAGAGTATTATCCTAAAAACTTCCCATTGCTTATAGCTTTGCCAGATAGCACAAATATCAAGTTTCATGTTTTCTATTTGGAAAATGTCCCTTAGCCTGGACTTCTAAGCAAACTAAGTGCAATTTCTCTCTATTTTTAAACACAGACACAAAAATGTTTGTTCTGGTATTTTCTACTCTTCTCTGAAATGTGTATTTTGGATGAGGAGGCATTTAATGATTGGGAGTGTGATGCCCCATATGTCAGAGAAGTACTTTTTGCTGTCTCAGTTTGCATTTATATAAGTAAAAACTCAGCATAGCTTTGCAATGTGATAGAATTTTAACCAGTTCTAGAATAGAACCAATAGAGGAATACGCGAACCAAATGTTAAGGCAGAAGGCCTCAAATTCTGGAATTGTCTGGAAAAGACAGAAATCCAATTGTTCTAGTGAATTTAATCTGAATAATCACTTGTGCAATATTTATGATAGTTAATGTTTTATGGTAATTTCAAATGTTATTTTGGATCACTGATTGCTGTTGGTTCCCCAAAGTTTGAGGGAGGCAAAACTGACTGCAAATGTTAGAAGTTGAAAAGAAAAAGGTTCTAGTAAAATAAATAACTAGATTATAGTGGAGGAAAGTGGATGGAGAGAGAGTATCACACTTAAAACTTCAGTAGATCTCAATGTCCTTCAGCAACCAAAAATCTGCACTGAAATGATTTCTCATATTCTCCATAATGAGTTTCTCCTAAATCTTTGGAAATACTAGCTTATTTGAGGATTATCTCTGCTGGCAAGAACAACATAAGATAAATGTTCTCTTTCAAAACCTGCCTCAACATGCTTGTCAATATTTACTATATATTTATAACTTGACACAGTGAAGGATTGATGAGATCATTACAGTGGATTAGGATGACTCATTTCCCTGTCCTTCATGACTGCTTCTGCTGAGCTCTTTACCTCTCCTGACTGCCCAAAGGAGAAACTCTGACGTGTGCTGAGCAGGCTTCCAGAGAGCTGGAAGAAATCAATCCACTCTTTTACAGCCCCTGAAGATGTCCAAAGGATTCTTCAAGTCCAACAAATTTTCTGTGTACTACCAGCACTCAAGTGATTTTTCATTCATCTTGCTGTTGTTAATCATTAGACTCCACAAACATCAGGAAATCTGTTCGTGTCATTCACAATCTCTTACTTTCCACAGGCAAAACTCTTGGTATCAATAAAATCAGGCTTTGAGTATCAGTGATAACTTCTGTACAATCTTTCAGATCCTATGGTACAGTGAGTGGTATCATATTCCAGTCCTCTTCCAGGTGTCTTGTGGCTAGTAGGATGAAAATAAGTTCCTATAGGTTTTCCAACTGTTCTCAGCAGCAGAATTATGCCTTACTTTTGTGGCTGTGGGAATTCTTTCCTCTTTCTGTTGTTGTAGGTTTAGGAACATTCTGGTAGGGTTATGACTAGAAATGCTTATGATGAGAAAGCACTTTTTATACCTACTTTGTATCTGAACTCTGCTGATCTATTTATAAATCCATTCTGTTCAAAGACTGACTGTAGCAATTATTAATGAAAATAGATTAGGAAATAGTAAGGGATTAGCCCATGTCTACAGGTTAATTTTATTCTGCCATGAAATAAGCTGCAGGGCGTTATGATCATACTTTGAACAGGAGGGTCAGAAAAACACTCAACCTGTTCACCTGAAAGAAAAGCAATTGCTTTAGACTTTCATTGTATCTCAGAGGAAGAGCTCTTCTTGTTCAGCTTTCTGAGTAAAAAAATTATTAACAACAAAACAGCTCTGGATTTTGGTCCTTATCTACTCTTAGTTTAAGGATATTTGTCTGCATTGCCCAAGGCTCTTTTTCACTGCGTAGTACCTGTAGGTTTCCCGATAAAGAGTGACCTGAAGCAAATAGATACTTTACTAAGGAGCAAAAGTTGTCTGAATCCAGATTTGCAGTAACAAATTTAGAAATGAAAATTAAAAAATCTTATGAGAAAGTTAGAGAGGTAGTAGTCTATTAAGAACTGGAGAATACTTTTATCTTTGTATGGATTCACACACAGCAAAAATATGCTGGTTGTCTGACATTCCAGAGTGGCTTTGAATTGTCTGAATCACAGAACTGCATCATAATGACTCATTCTCATTGCGCACTGACATCCCTGCTGGGAAAGAGCTGCTGTCTCTCCCTTGTAGCAATTTCAGTTGGCACATTTTTTTTTTCTCCTCCCAATGAAGTTTCTGTCCTAACAGACATCTACTGTGGAGATTCCCTTCTTCAAGAAAGGCAGGCACTCTTTTGCCAGTTATTTATTGCTCTATTGGAAGCAAGCGTTCACTCCCCCAAATGGAGCAGGAATACAAAACCATACCTACTGTTTCTAAGGACTTTGCTATAACTTAATTCCTTCCAATGTTGACAGACAAGAGGATAACACAAGCAGAATGCTGATTTGTACTGTTTGTATGTGCCTTTCCTTCATAGATACAACATCTAAACCCTTTAGAATAAAGATGCAAACCTTATAAAACAATCTTGTGTGCAGCCACCAAAAGAAAAGCCTTTCTAAAATAGGATGATCAGCCAGTGCTATGAATACTTTGTATTCAGTTCCACTCAGCTCAGAACTATTCTAGCCTACAATGATATGGTATCTATTCCTTGGGTTTTTCCACCAGAGATCAGTCCTAGATTAAGTGAACCAGGAGTGGCACACAAAGAGGAGATCCTTCAGTGACTGTATGTTCTTCTAATCTCTCTGGATGTAGATGAAGCATTGTGTTTTCATGTCAGATCTCCAAAATTATGCTGAGGGCAGGGGGAAGAGAACTCAATACATCCTTTTTCCAGAAATTGATGATTCCCCCCCTCTCCCTTGCTTATGGTTATCATCCTCTGTAACCTTGGTGGCATAGTGGGTGATCTGTCCTTCCACAAAGTCACTAGAATTGTTGCTCACTGCATTTTTCACAAGGACTTTTCAGGTGAACGTTAGTATTACCGCCAAATCCTTGTCAGCACACTTGGGCTAAAGAGCATATGACTTAATGTCTGGCAGAAGTCCTACAGGATTTGCTTCTGAAAATTGATAAGCCCTCACAATTTGAGGAGAGATCAGGCCAAAGAGGCATAATCAAGTTCCCTCCGGAATAAAAATATCCTTAGAACTTCCGAGGAATACGTTTCAGGTCTCTGCTGCTACCTGTATCTTGATAGTGTTCTTAGACCTTCTTGTCCAGACCTTTTCTTTTTTTTCCTTAACTTAATGAAGCCATGCCTTGACTTTTCTTACCCAGGAAATTGAAGCTTAGGTTATTTTATTCAAATTTTCTTTTGGAGTTGGCAGTAATTCTAAGGCTGAGCTATAGATTCATCATTCCCATGCTGGATGCTGATATGCCATTTCAACCTTCAATGCAGATGAACTTGGTAAAGCTGTTTAATTTTTCCTTTATTGTCAAATAATCCTTTTTAGAACCTATTTGTAAATTCTTTCTTTCACCAAGAGCTTTGCGGAACTGATGAAATGTATCTTTCATTTGTGCATTACATTTTACTGATTTTTTAAATTGCTGAAATCAAATATGATAATTTCACTGAGGAAATTTTAAGTTGATGTGTCATCACACAATCTGTGCTCAGAAACAAATAAATTTGGCTTTCTTGACCCTTAGGAACAGGTGTATTTGTTTTGGTTTGGTGTTCTTTTGGCTGGATAAACAGTTAGGGAACCAGAACGTTCTCTTACATTTCTTAGCTTATTTTTTTCCTGTTAATCAGTAATTCTCAGATTCTCTCTGTTTTCTTTGTCAAATTTTGTTATTTTCTTTATGAACTAGCCCATTAAAAATAGAGTTATGGTCTGATATCTCATGAGTGAAGCTACTCTGGGATGTCAGACCACCAGCATATTTTTGCTGTGTGTGAATCCATACAAAGATAAAGACTATTCTCCAGCTCTTAATAGACTACTACACCTCTAACAACTTTTTATAGTCGGAAAACAAAAGCCTTAGGGGAGTTCTTCCCATTTGTGTTAGTCTTCCCATTTGTAAAAGTTGCCTTAAAAAAGACACACAATGTTCAGCATGTACTTGGACTTTCTGACACTGCAAGCTTTCCCTAAATGATCTCTGGATGAAGGTTTTTCCTCATGATTTTGTCTCCTCTGAAGATTTTCTCTGAGCTTTGAATCCCTACGATATGAGACGGCTGTGTTCACATTTGATGACAACGAAATACACCTTGCACAAAATGTGCTGGTACAACTTTCATCAGTACAGACCTTTCCTGGTCTGCTCCATTGAAAAAGGGACAAGATCTGTCATGGATGGTTGTGATCCGATAAGTAGATTTAAAATTGTGTCCCATTTGCAGTGCTGCTCAGTCATATGCTAAGGCTTTTTAATAATTTTAGAAAAATGATTCAAAGCATTCAGTCAAATGCTTCTCAAAAAACCCCCAACAACAAAAATGAACCTTTCCTCTTCTTCCTCTGATGTTTTAGCTTGTTATCTTAGTCCCCACTCTGCACCCAGGCAGAGCCCTAAAATGAGTAATAAGTCTCATTGTGGGAATGACATCTGCATGACCTTAGAAAGATGAGGCAGAATTGCAGCTGTGATTGGAAATGGCTGCCGCTCTTTCTTGGTGGGTTTTTTTTTTTTAAGTTATGTATTATTCAGTCTTAAGGGTGTTTCATCTAATGAGATAATGCTTTATTACTTTTCAATACATTTAGCAATGTAAACACCCATTGTCTGGTGCTTTTCTTCTTTTCTGTAGATAAATATACTTTTTAGCAGTTGAATTTATTTTGCAGGCTTGACATTGAGACAGGCTGGTATGGAGCCAGATTCTGATAGCATCACAGCATGTTACAGGTCAGGACTTAATTTAGTCTGGCTTCTAGTGTAGATGGATTCTCCTGTAATGTCATCTTTCTGCTCCTGACATAGAATAATAGCTAGTTCTATTTACATCTCATTTTCAAGCCACAAAATTCCTGCTAGTACCAAAAAGGCAAAAAAAGCACAGGATAAAAGATATTGCCCTTGCTATAGCTCAGTTGTTTCTGGAAGAATGGAACTAGTGTTGGGGACTTGATTTTTGTCCCATTCTCTTAAAAATAAATAAAGGTAAAATAAGGCTTTTATCTTTAAATCACCTAGTTGGAATAGGAATATATGTTTAGGTTGTGAAGCCATCCAGTTTCTAACTTAGAATGGTCCTTACAGATCCTTGAGTTCCAAGCCCATGACCACAAGGCAGGGACACATAGCACTAGCAGGTTGCTCAGGGCCCCATTCAATCTGGTCTTGAACATTTCTTATTTAAATGAATTACTTGCTAAATTTCTGAACTTAAAAGGAATCTGCTGCAAGTATTTAATATGTGAAACCCGAGTTTTGCAGAGCCTATTGGTCCTTGTTAGAGAAGTTGCACCTAGCCTATACATGTAAGCAATATTGTTTCTTTTTTCTTTTTAATAATGTTTTTCCCCTTCTTCTAGTTCCTTACCTTTTCTGGAAATGAGCTTTTCCTTAAAATCCTTCTTGACAAAGTAACAAAATGCATTTTCTGAGTGTGTGCCTCTCGCAATTAGTAAGCCATACTGTCCTCCATTTCTGGCAGTCAAGTTTCTGGTGTTTCCAGGTCTATAATCACTTATTTGGGAGCTTTGCTGCTGGTTTTGTTTTGTAGTATTTGTATTATCTTCTCCTTACTGCTTATTGGGATTTGAGCTTTATACGCATGGGATCTTTAATCACCTTTTTTTGGCATCTTAACATCTTGAATTAATTTAAGCAGATGAAAGAGATCAATAGGTAAGGTCTTAAATATCCTTGATAGCCAGATGCTCCTATATTTTGCATGCAGAAATCTTCCATCTGCTGTCAGGTTGACAAATGAACGGAGTTTGAATGTGTCCCCTGTTTACTTTAATGGCTGAGTGTTCAGAGATTCCAAACTCTTATGTTCTGCCTCTGCACTGAAATGCATAGACCTCAGTGCAGGAAAGCTTCATGTTTATTATATAGTACCTATCTGATTTAGGTATGTAGTTAATTCAGGTAGTTAATTTTAAAACATTTTAAAATAAAATCAGAAATTCCAAATGCAGAATCTTAACTGCTTCAGACTTGCACAAGTGGCACTGGGGGGGAGGAAGATGAGAAGCTTATTTCAGCAGCTGAGTTTTAACTCTGGAATTGAAAATGTAATTCTTTCTCACCTGTGTTCCCCAGCATTATTTGTTGAATTTGATATAAAGTTGCTATAAATCAAAACTTTCTTACCTTGGCATGTATAGAGCTATTTCAGTTGGGCTTAGATATTATGGTGTTATTCCAGCCTTTGAAAACAAGCCTAAAAAAAATCTATAGGAGGTACTCCATTATCTGATAGCTTTTATGGTAACAACTGGGATCAAAATACACACCCTGTCCTGATGTAGGAAGGTCCCACACCCAGAATGCACAGAGTACC
This sequence comes from Chaetops frenatus, assembly GCA_013400775.1. NCBI lineage: Eukaryota > Metazoa > Chordata > Aves > Passeriformes > Picathartidae > Chaetops > Chaetops frenatus. The sequence continues at coordinate 124,083 of VZTR01010694.1, read as the reverse complement.
TGTTGTCACTCTGTAAAGCCTAGTGAACGTTGTCACACAAGTCGGAAGGTAATAGAGCACACGATAGAAAAATTTAAAAGACATTATAAACTAATCTTATCATAATACTACTACAACAATGGTTGTAAAATTCAATACATTATATATCATAAGGATTTTATTGTTGCTTAATGACTTAGAAATACAAAATAAGTAAATCCCATGGGTCTAAGCACAGCCAAAATCTCTGCCAGCATCCAATTTGGAACGATGCCATTTAGCCTTCAGGAAAAAGTCCTGCCAGCAGCTTAGGCTAAGAACATTCAGACTTGCTGCCTAAATAAATAGGCAGTGGACTTCAGAGTCTATTGGATGACGGTAACAAAAATATATTAACCAATACTAATAATAGGATAATGCCAACATCTTAGTCCTACATGTGACTAAAATAAACAGAACGCTTTACATAAAGGGGCAAAAAAGTTCATCAGCCTCTTTATTACTGTCCTTACTGGTCTGATTTCCTAGGAAAAACCAGTCTATGTAGCACTCTCTTGGTAACTGCCCTCAGTTAATACAGCCAGAAGGCAGTGGCATCATTCAGCCATCCTTAAACAGAGGCATAACTTGTCTCTAAGATGATTAAGTTTTTTCTTGGTTTGTGAAAAAGCTGGATAGATAAGGAGAAGAGAAAGATAACAGTCATAGTTTTGATCATGCATGAAAACTTTTGTATTATTATGTAAGAGATAACTCAACCTTGGGAGGGTAAGGGGTGTGGGAGAGGAGAAGATTAAATGCCCTGAGAGCAGAAAAAGCTTCAGTTGTAACCTGCAGTCACCTGAGGCACAAATCACTTGGAAGCCAACCTCACAAACCCTTCTGTATGCAAAACTCCTGATTTAGTTATGGCACCATGATCCTTAATATTACTGCTTACAACACACAAATTTGGAAACTGTTTACTTTTCCCAATAAATTGTTCTGTCTCTTAAATTCTCTCTGCATAACATAGGGATTTTTGTCCTTAGACTTACCACTGCTTTCCCTGTGTCATAGCACCCATGTCACATCTCAGCTAAACAGTGCTGCCAGTGGCAATGCAAGATGCTATCATAATTCACTTTTGTCCTGTATTGCAGTTAGTAGTACAACTTTATTTCACAACCAGCTTACATTTAAATCTTCTTTTCATCAATAAAAATGTGCAGCTTGAAATCTCCAAATTCCACTTGTAAATCAGAATTTGTTTCTATAACTCATGCTGATGTTTTCTGGGGAAGAAGAAGAAGATGATTGTGGTGTACAGAGATTTTCTTTGTAAAGTTTTCCTGTCTTAGTGATTGTGGTGTTAATCACTGTCAGTATGCTCCAAACTTTCTAACATGGGGAATGCTTTGCTACAGGTTACTAGCAGGGTACTGGAAAAAAAAAAAAATCTAACTAAAGTGAAAATGTAAGAGGGAGAGATAAAAGAAAGACTTGAAATTTTCTCTGTTGAGTCAGATTTGCCAAAATCCTTGGATTGCAAAGTTGACAATGATTTTCTTTTGGCATCTTAATTTCACTTGGGATGCAATATATACTCTTACTGAAATAGCCTTGATTGGCAAAAGAATTCAATAGGGGTGCACGAGTAAGATATGTAGCATCATCTGCAATCTTGCAGTTTATCATTTAAATGAAAAAAATTAGCAACAAAATTAAATAGTCCCATAAAACAGCTTCACCACACCTGCTTTTGCAAAGGACAGCTGGATGTTGCCATTAAGTTTTGTATATTTTAATGAAATCAAAATTTAGTGCTACCACAGGGGCACCTTCATGGCTGTTCTCAGCTGCAGCAGCATTGGCTGCTTCCCTCTCACATTTAATGCTTCATTTGGACCCAGTACCACAGCTGTGAAATCCTGGAACAGAGCTTCTTTAAGAAAGGCATTCCTGTTTCTCACTATGTAACAAGTTACAATTTTTAAAATTCTGATGGAGAGGGTAAGGCCTCAATCTCTGGACAACTGAGGTTACAATTTTCTTTTTTGAAGCAATGGCAACAGATTAAAGCCAACCAGAAATAACCACACCTAAAGGATCTTCCTCAGAACATTTATTTACAGAACTTCCTCTCAGGCATCAGAGCTATGGTGATAGTCTAAGTCAAGAATAAAATACTTTGTGTTCTTGCTTTTCTGTAAAAAACTCCTACAGCAAATTATAAAGCATAGTATGTAACCACTCTTCAGCTGCAAAACTTGCACAACTCCTAAATCAGTTGGTAGCTGGCTTCACATTTAAACCCAGGAGAAATCGTTGTAAGAATGATTCTAGGTGACATTGAGAACTTCTGAAAGAGCCCACCAAAAACTTGGGGCCAGCCAAGCTTTTTTCCTCTTTGTCCTTTGTACAGCAAAAAGCAGCAACCACAGCCAAAAATAACTGTGGAAAAAGATAGACTGTGGAAAACTCCAGTCTCTTGAGGATTCATAGAAAAATTGTTTGCAGAATGTGACTAAAATGTGAGTTAGATGTCTGGGTTTTAATTTTTTTTTTTTTAAATCCAAACCCAGATATCCCTCTTTTGATCTTTTTGTCATCCTAATGAGTTTGTCTAAATACCAAAAGTAAAAGCAAGATTCCTTCAAATACATGTGTGAGCAAGGAATCTAGTTCAAGACAGAAGAATTATCTGAGACACAGAGAAACGATCAGCTCTGGAAATAAAAACCTCCCAGTACTTCCACAGTCTTCATAGTTTCCCTAGGCATGAGTGAATTCACAGCTTCTGTAACTTGTGACTTTTTTCAAGAACAGTAAAATATAATTGAAATTTAAACAAAGCCAACATTAAAGCTAATGCAGCAGCAGTCTGCAGGCATTTTTTTCAGCACATGCTCCAGTTCTATTGTAGTCAGATACCTGGTCTTGAAAAATTTTACAGAGTTCTCAAGTATAATATCTGCCTTCGAATTCTCTTATGCTTTTTGCAAATAAACCTCATCCTTATTATTGAAATGACTAGTTCAGAGGTAAAAGACATGTTTCTCACTAATATTGCCTTGTGGTGTAGGACACTGGTTTTACATATAATTCTGGCAGCCAGTAGATTAAAATGTGAGAAATTTGGCAAATTCAGCACAGGACAATCTTCAAGCTGTGAGTAGCTTGGATGAAGCCACAGGACAAAATAAAACCAAGAACAATTTATCTGAAACATGATCCATCTGCATTCAGTCCATGTAAGAAGACAATGACAGTTTTTTCTCTGATGTCAACAGTGCAGTTCAGTACCACCAGTTTGAGCTTTGCTCACACAACAAAGCACTTGCAGTTTTTCCTATTTGTAGATATATTCTTTAACAGAAAACATTTCAATTGCAGTTTTTAAACTCCCACGAATGAGGTCCTTTCTTTTTGAATTTCCAAAGCTGTGTTGCTGTTTGTTCATATTGGGGTTGTGACTCTGATAGATCCTGCTGCTCTACTCAGTGTGCAAACACAGCATAGGAAGTTTGTCAGTTTCAGGGAAAGTCTGATTTCAGCATTGCAATCAAACTGCTTTACTAACTCATTTCCTGGGAAGCAATTTTTATAATTTTTTATGGCCCATATTAAAACAAGGACCAGAAACCTTCATCACAAAGAAGATTTGGGTAACAGTCCCTTCTACAGGGCCAGCAGGAAGCACTGGTTGTCCCTTGAGTCTGGTGAAAGTAGGAGAGGAGACAGTGGGGATAGAGCTGGCAGGCCAGGGCCAGGTCCCCCACAGCACCTGAGCAAGGCCACAAAGTCCAACCAAGTCAAGATCATTACAAAAACTCACCAGGTCCAGCCAGCCCAGGGGTCCAGTTCAACAAAATCAATGTCTGTGGCAGAGATAGAAACCAACACCAGCTCAGCTTAGCTCAGGCAAAGATCACTAACCCTGGGCTGGGTTTAAATAATGCTCCTGAGGCCATAGGGACAGGTGTGTGTGGAAGCCCCAGGTGGAGCTGATCAGGCTTGTTAAAGCCAAGGACTAGCAGTGCACTGGAGGTCCTGACAAGAACCCTTCCAGTGTTTAAGATGGGAAGAGTTGTTACAAGATACACTTGGAGATACTGTGGAGAGCTAATGTAGTAAAAGGCAGAGAAAACAGTCTTTTCATAACTCAGCTGTGTAAACAGCTGCATATTGTCGGATTTTATCTTTTTAATGAAAAGATCTGAGTGCTACACAAATAATGGACATTGCTGCAAACCCTCCATGTATTTACAATCAGGACGTTGCAGGAGCTGTCATGGTAGATCCTGGAAAAGGATGAAAAGAGGAGTGCTGAGAAGTGGCATTGCAGACAAGCCTGGAAGGGTTTTGTTTTAGTTTGTCCATAATGCAGTGTGAAAGACAGATGAATGTGTTTGTGGAGGAAAGGGTAAACAGGCAATGGAAATGAATGTTGCTGTACCAGTTTTTTGTGTATTAAAAACTCTAGTGCCTTGTTCAAGAGGTGATGAATAAGGGGAGAGTGTGGACATATAAAAGATCTGATACATTACTGTTACTGACAAGGAATATAGTTATTAAAGGTAGCATTTTGTGCTGAGAGTCACATTTGGGAAGAACTTCCATGTAAATTGTGGCAGCTCTGCTGGTAGAGGTTAAGCACTGGGACAAGAGGTTCAGTGGTTGACCAACGCTCCTTCGAAGTCTGCTTTACTTCTTTGAAATGCAATAGAATTTTTCAAGCAAATGAAATCTAGTCCATGTTCCTTCCACCCCCACAAAATTTACATCCTTTTCTCTAAAACACCTCCTGTTTGTCTTAGAATAAAGACCATTTCAGCCTTATAGCTCAAAAACAGGGCAGATGGTGCCCTTGCAGAATTTAAATAAGATATCACCATGTTGTCACCTCTAAGTGCAGTGGTTAGAGCAATTCTGCAGTGCAGTCACTGGGATTTCAAAAACAGAGAAAAGAGAAATTTTACTTCAGCAAATGCAGCATAGAACGGTTTTGCAGATTGCTTAGCTTTATTCCTTGGCTTACCACAGTGCACCTGGCAGAAAGTATTAGAGAGACACATGTCCAAGGAGTTTTTTTAAAAAAGTAATTGATTTCTGCATGCAGTAGGTTGAGGGAATTTAATATATCCATAGCTGTCAGCTTTTAGCATGGCTTTAGAGGATAAGAGGCCTCAGTGTTACTTTAAAACCCATACTATCTTTATCAACATCAAGGACTACAGAAGTTTTATTACTCAGTTTTCTTAAAGTAAACACAAAGTTGACCGCTTCAGTCTGTTCCTGCACTGAATGCAATATGGAGAATGCGTGCATACATTTCTCTTCATTTGTGTTGCTGCTGTCATTAAAATTTACCATTAACTTATTGATGAATTGAATCATTGCTTCAATTACTGAATTGCATTTTATATTTTCTTCTTAAAAGGGGCATAAAGGGATAGATCTTAAAAATTAATAAAATGTAACACATTTAGGGTGCCATTTTAGGAAAAAAATGGTGAAGATTTTATCGTTAATCTAAAAAATAGTGTATGACTGAAGAGAATTGGGCATCCAAATATAAGTCCTAACCACTAATTAAATAGCCTGGAGTGAAGGGCCTCACATTACTAGAGGAGAGCAGTTTTTAAAAGACAGAAGTCAAGCATTGCATGAGCAGAGAGAATATATAAGAAAAAGAACAATAAAAATGTTGGAAAAGATGATAGTAGTTTTTGCAGTGAGAGCAAGATAAGTGAATGGGAAAAATCTATGACTTGATAAAGGGAGTCATTCAGGGAGACAACACTAAAGAATAGTGTTTGAGTTTAAAATGTTTTAGTGAGAGGAATTCAGAATCAAGACAATTTTTTTTTATCTGATTCTATTTTGAGTCTCTTGAGAGTCAGCAGTATAGGTTATACCACCCAGATCCTGACTGATTGCTGCCAAAGATTGTTCTTATTTAAGGTGGCATCCTCCAAGATGCCAAGAAACCAGTATGTAGCTATAGATGAACCCCTTGATACTGCAATATAATCTCTTTCCTTTCCCTGTATCAGTATTGACAAATTAATGAAGCTCATCAAGACAGAGACTGTGTCCTACCTGTCAGAACAAGGCAGGGTTATTCCATTTGATTTTGCTTTCCTGTCATGATCAGTGGGCTGGCACACAACTACAACTATGGAAATACATAGTCTCCTTTAATGGGGGTAAGAACAGAAGGAAAATGGAAAAATATCATTTATTGTCCCTGAGGTGGTTGGTTTTTATTTTGATGTGTGATGTGGGAGGCAATAGGGTTCCTGGACAGTATGCAGATGTATGGAAAAATAAAGATTCTTGGGGTTTTTTTTCTGAGCGTATCTAGGAGGCTTTACTGGTTTGGTTTCTTGTTGTTTTTTGTTGTTGTTGTTTTTTTCCTATACCATGTACCAAGGTTTTCCTGGTGCAAGGTCATATTAATGATATGCCCTAGTCCAAAAATGTATTTCAGAGCCCATCTAGAGGAATTTAAAATTGGTGAGCTAATCAAGCTGAATAAAAAGGCATAAACATGACTGGTAAAAAAAGAGGCCAAATTCACCAAGAAACTGTCCTTGTGTAATAAATCACATTAGTTTAAGAATCTATTAAAATATATACATAGATTTTTTTTTTCCTTTTTTTCTTTTTAAGCAGAGAAGGAAACTGAAAGTTATGATGTAAGTTTGAAAATTTGACAGGCAGAAGAGCTGAGGCTTTACTTGCATGAGCAGCTGAGCTGGCCAAACAGGTCACTGCCTCTGAAAATGAGAAGTCTCAACAGCCTGTCCTCCTGCCTTGCTCCCATCCACACTGCCCTGACATTCCTTGGAGGCTGCAGTTCCCGACAGGTGCCTCTTTGTTCAGGCAGCTTCTTGTCAGGTTGAGGACAACACTGGCACAGTGATGGCAGTGTCTGATGAGCACCGGAGCTCGGCTGGCAGCTCAGCTCTGCAGAGCTGGAGACCACCCCCATTCATGCAGCAGTGACCTGATGGGTTAAGTCAGGCCATGTCATATGGCTGGGTGCTGTTCTTCAGGATGAAATGGATAATTAACACGTGTGTTAACCACTCGTCATAGTTTGAAAAAAAGTAACTTTTTTTGGATAAGAGTTTGTTGTAACTTCTTGTGGGTATGGATTTCTTGCACGCTTGAATGACTAGTTAATTGGGTATTTTTCATATTGATACATCGGTCCCTGAAATAAAGAGTTGGTCTTTGTGTGTCACATCTTGTACATCTTGAGAGAAGTGAAGTGTAAGTTTCACTCTCTTTGACTTCTGTCTGCAGGGAAGGTAACATCTCTGTGAGCAGCCTGGCCGGCCCCTCCCTTGGGCCTTGGGGCCTTGGGGCCATGCCGGGCCTGCGGTCGGGTCCCTACCTGCCACCTTCTCTCTCTCTCAGGCAGCGGGCAGCGCCGCTGCTGACCAGAGCTGTTTTTGCTCTCTTTCTCTGTCTGAGGGGGAGGAGAATGCAGTTCCAAGAGGGGCTGCCTAGTTTTTTCTCGGGCCGGGCCTCTGTCCACCCCCCCTAATCCCGGGAGAGTCACAGGGCCGGGTCTCTTCTGTCCACCTTCTCTCCTGGCCCCTCAGGAAGTGCTGTACTTCTCAAACAGGAGAGAAAGATCAGCCTGCAGTTATTGGGATTTCAGCTACTAGTGCTGTCTTGGCTTTCCCACAGTTCCTTCTTCTTTTTCCTCTGGAATGTATGAAATTCCAGCTGAACTGAGAAGGGGAATTAACCCTTTAGGTGCACTAAATAGACACAGAAAAAGGCTACAGAAACTCTTAGGTCAGTGAGAAAAGAACTAAAGACTAAAAGAGGGGAGAAAGAAGACATGCTTTTAAACTGAAATTATTTTGTAAAACTATAGTGATGAACTGTTTTTTGTAACTCACTGAATACCTTGGGAAGATGTAGCGAATATTCTGCTTATAGCCTGAGGAAAGGCACCTGGTACTGAAGCACTCTGAAAAGTTGTGATTTAGTGAGAAACTTGACCAGAGAGTGAGAGATCGGAGACCAGGCCACAGAGATGAGAGAGACAAGAAATCCCTTGCCCTCAGGGATAGAAGAAGAAAACCCCTTATTCCAAGAATAAGAGAAACCTTACTTCCAGAGAGAGAAGACCTTTGCTTTCCTACTAGAACAGATCATCCTTGAAGTATCACCCCATAGTACAGAGATGAGCCCTTAAATGACAGCTGAGGGAAAAGCTGTAATCAAAAGCAAGACTATCACATGTAAACAAATATCCTTTTCCAGGTTCATGGTGATATTAGAACCCCACAAAAGACTTGTGTTTCTTGTAAGAAAATCTCCATACTGAGACAAAAGAGACTCTTCTTCCAATTGAACTGATAAAAGTCTATTTTAAAAGTAGTAAACTGACCAAAGATTTCTAAGTTTGTTTCTCTGTGTTGTTGATAAAAAAAGATGTTAGTAAAAGAAAACAAATGAAGCGGGGGGAAAGAAACTATCTTAAAGTTAATTTTAGTTTTACATCTAAAAATTGATCTTAGGTTTTTTTTCTCGTTTTCTTGTCTGTTAGTTCTGTTAATAAACTATCTTTTTACCTTTGAAATTTTAAACCTACTTTACACTTCTCTTAATCCTTGTCTCACCAAACTGCACTACTAAACCCTCGCCTAGTGTGAACAAGCAAACAAGTCAACATGAAACTACTACACCACTGTGCTTAACATTGTACAGAAATTTTACATTTTAGAAATAAACTGCCCCAACAAAATTGCTTCTCCTTTGGAGTCCGGTGTTGAAGTATAATTTGAACATGAAAAGAAACAAATAATGAACAAAGCCATACTTTTGAATGTTAATTCTCCTTTGCCCAGAGTAGGTGTTCTGCATGATAGTATTTGTTTCTTTGAGGTGTCTAATTTCTAAGTTATTATAGAAAAGTTTTATATACAAAAGCCTGGCTTTAAAGTTGCGGACTGGGAAGCTGAAAGAGCCACAGCCCTGTGAAACCCATTTTAAGAGCTGGATAAATGCTGAGGGACTATCCAGCCTTCTATTTTATCTGTATAGGAAATAGATGTTTTAAAAGGGACTTGCTTTTTCATTGCAGCTGTTCTGTGTGGGCTGTTGCACACTTCGGATTAGATCAGCTGTGTGGAAAGAGATCTGCTCTGCCTCACCCAGCTGGGCTATGGTTATACAGACCATGGCTACAGCAAGGGGGAGGGATTAAAACTGAGCGAAACAGATTTTTAGTTGTTCCCCTAGTTTGTTTTTTATGTTTTCTACAAAGGAATAAAAAAGAGCAAATAGGAAAAAAAAAAGTTTGAGTCAAACCAAAATTGTTAATTTCTTCCAAACCTTGACTTGAAACCTGACAGAGAGAAATGGGGAGTAACAGCTTTGACTTTTAGGTTTTTTGGGATGTTTAGCTTTTTTGGTCCCAATCCTTCTGTTTTCCATGATGCCACATACAAATATTTGTTCTACCAGGCTGCTGCAGGATTTCAGAAAATAGTTGCATTTTGGTTAAGGTATAGGCTGTAATTCAGACAAGGTTGCTTGCTTTTGGAGGGGAGAAATAAAATTAAATTTCTCTCCTGTATTACTGCTTCATTGTTTGAGGATTCTTATGCACACAGCCAAATAAGATGCTAAGCTAATTTCAGTTTAAACAATTTATGTGTTCAACTATATGTGCCTGGACAAGTGGTGAATGTGAAGCCCTGAATTTCAAAAATTGTGCTTAAAAAAAGGGAAGAAATTAAAGCTTGCAATATCAATTATTATTTTAGTAATCTTTTACAAACTATTAGCTGGAGCTTGATTTTTATTCTAGAAAGGTTTTGGGTCCTTACTGCACCATTTTTATGCTGTGTGTATATTTTCTCAGTCTGTAAGTGTTTCTGTGTCAATACAGTATTTAGGTCTATTTAATGAAAATTAAAATCAAATTTTACTCTTTAGCAGCTGACATTAATTATGTCCCTCTCTCCCCTCCCCCTGCCCTCCATAACCTTTAATACTAAACAATGTTCCAAAAGGAAAATCTATTATATCACCTATTTTGATTCTCTGACATCATTCTGTCATGGCAATGAAGTGATTTACATGGAAAAATGTATTACCTCTGCTTTTAGACAAAATGAGTTTATGATGATTAATGGTTTTCCTGCAAATATGAGAGAACCTGTAAATGGCCTGTAAAGCTTTTCAAAAGTGGAACATGACCTATGCTCAATTTCCTTCCTTATTTTCTTCAGTTATTGTAAAATGATTTTGGTATTGTAAAATGGTTTTGGTTGTGAGTAAATTAAAATGTAGAAATTATGTCTTGTAACTGAAGTAAGCTATAAATGCTGGGGTATCCATGGTAACATCACTACAGAACTAGAGACAAAATGGAGAAAGCAATTGGCTTGAAGCACAGAGTCTAAACCATAGTGATGGCAGGGGACTTGGATCACATACTCCATGAGGAGTCAAAGCCCTCAAGGAAGGCACATGTTTAGTTTGGGGAAGAGCAGGCTAAAGGATGATCGCCTCCAGCTGTCCCTCCTGCTCACATTCCTATGATTCTGTAACACAGTTGACTTTGGGCAGAGAACTTCAAATACAGAATGGTCATATAATCGGTGAAATAGTATTTTAACAGGAAAGCATGGAGCAAATAATCTTTTCTGATACATGTCTTAAAATGACACTTGTAACATTTCCTTTAGCTTCATACAGAGCTGTATTTTCCCGTAGATATCATATAAATAACAAGTGATACACCAAGGCCTAAACTAAGATAAGAAGATGATGCTGAATAAGAACTCAGAAATATTTTCTTTACATATGTTGACTGAACTAAAACCCATTAAGGCAAGAGCTGTTCAACTATGGAAAGATTTAAATTCAGAGAAAAGATAAACAGTGGCTTTTTTTTCCCAGGGGCCTTATGGAGCAAAATCACTCTAAAAAGAAGGTGAAGGTTGAGGTGAACACTGCTGGCAATTTAATCTGCATGGAGACTTTGCATCAGTCACAAGATGTAGTATTTGAGAATGAACAGTTTCTGTATGACAGATAAACTACACTTTGCTTTTGGACACTTCATCCCAGGCTGTGATGGATGCTGGGCACTGAGCACAGTTCTGCTGCCTCAGTGGAGCCTTGGTGCCTTTCAGTGTGTTGAAATGAACTATCAGGGAAAAATGGAAACTGAATGAATTTACAGTCATGGCTTGTCCTTAGTGACATTGACTGGACAAGTGTCTTTGAGGACAAACTTGGCAAAGGAAAATAACTTGCTATTGGATTCTGTGCATGAAAACGCATTTGCAAGTAAAGCAGAAATGTATTTAAGGTAGTGATTAAAAATATACAAGTCATACTCACATTTTCAGGAAGACAGCAGTATCACAACAAGCATTTTAACTGTGTTATTTTTATTCAGATGATTAATCCGGGTCTTCCATTAGGCATACATTGAATTTAGCATTCTACTGCAGTTCTCTTCATGCAATCTAGAAATTTCAGCACTGTCCCTCATTGACTTCTGCTACCAGGACAGGCTCTTGAGAGCTCTTCAAGACAGAACTGTCTTTCCTGACTCACACAGTTGTTGATCAGGAGCCACATACTGTTGTTCTCCCACCCTTTGCTCAAATGGCTTGGCTTTTCCTCTGATATAAGTTATTGATGTTCAGTTCCCTGCTGTGTGTTTCTTGTTCATCTGGCTATTTGTTTTGTAACAGTAATGATTTCCTTGGAGGGAGAAGAGTGAAAGGAGGTTTAACAATCAGTAGGCAGTGCAGATACAAAAGGATATTTTTTGCTTTGGCTTACTTTTGCTTCAGTCACCTCATCTGCTCTCATCAACAGCAATTGTTTGAGTCTAAGTGTACATAGTGTACATTTGTGGTGTTGTTTGTTTCAGGTTTTTTAACTAGAGTGAAATTGTATGAAGCTAAATAAATAGTTGGATGTAATTTCCTCCTTGTTTTCCCTGTTCTATCAGATGGATCATGTGATCTCTACTAAACGCTTTATGTTGCTGACACTGCAGTGTCCCAGGGACCTGTACTGTAGCAGTGTTTCAGTGTCTGTGTGACAATCCTGCACACTGTTGCCTTTAGTGACCGTGAAGCAACTGGGAGATGTGAAGAATTGAATCTTATTTTTTCCCTAGTTCGAGGTTTCTGTAATGCTCTGGGACTTCTCCAGAATCCCACATGCTATGGCAAAATTCAGCCAGCCAGATGGTTGCATGATTTCTCTTGTGATTGCTGCTTTGCTGGAGGCCAGCCCCTGTGAATTTTATCTATCACATCAAGTTTCTCTGGTTGAAACTGCCTCAAAATACAGTTGAGACTTGCAGAGTGACTATTTGGTAGCTGAGAGGATGGGTCCTGTTGGCAAACACAGTATTTCCTTTCCAGCAATCCTGGATTTGATGTGCCATGTCACCTCCATTCCCTGTTGAATCACTGCCCCAGTACATTGCCAGCCAACAGCTGCAAGGTTTTCAGGACAGCCTGAACTGTAGCTACAGCCATGATGGAAACTTGCATCCTGCAGACCATTTCCAGCCATTGTGCACAGAGATCTGGCACCCTGGATTCCCTAATGTGAGAATGCTGCTGCCTGGCTGTGCTGGTTGTACATATGTGAGGATGGTGGCCGTGTCACAACCTGAATTAACCACACTGGTACCCCACCTGCAGTGTTAAAGAGCTGCTGTTGTAGTCCAGGCTTAGAATTGTGCTGCACTAGAATCCAACTAAGGCCACCTTCCTACAAGCTGCTTAAAATACTTGTAAAAATAAGTTTACTATTGAAAACTCTGGAATAAATGAAGAAATTTTGACTGAAAAAAGTTCTGGAAGTTTGCATTGATGTGCTTGTTCCTAATTTAGGTATAGGTGAAGATTTTCTGTGGCTGAAAACTTAGAATTTCAAGGTGAGAGACCAGGGACTTTGTGGAGGCATGCAAGCCATTGCTTAGGAGCAGACTGCAAGACATTTTCTGTTGGTATTCTGTTCCTGAATCACATGCTTGTTTAAATAGCTTAATGAAAACAGAAAAGATGGACAACCCCCTCCCCCCAAGTTTTGCTTTTCTCATTTGCTCTCCTGCTAAATAAGAAAATCCTTAGTGAAGCAACACAGTCTTTAGAGATGGTAAACTGAATTGTCTTATGAGATTTTTAGTTTGTTTTCATTTTCCACATTTGCACTCTTAAAGCAAAGGGTAAGTGGCGTTAATACACCTGGAGAACTAATTGGACCAGGTCATTTTTTGAGAGCCAAAACTTTGGCTGTGAGGCAAGAAGACCACAGAAGAGATTGCAGCCTGCAGAGATGACAGGTCACAATATGCAGAACTCTCTCAATCAAGACAGAGAATTGTGGTTTGGGATTTGTTTTCTGAGCCCGTATTAAACAGAGGCAGTGGTGAGATTATTTTGGAGCTCTGCTATGGTAATTCAATGGGTAGATAATGTATTTTCTACATTCATGGTTTAGGAGAATAAAACAATGGCAACAACCAAATTTCTGGAGAATTAAAATGTTTTTACCTGCAGTTATTTTAGTAATTGTGGAGCTTACTTTTACCTCCACTCAGCTCAGTGGATTTCACAACGCTCATTGTTGTCATATAAATGCCCAGTTGTTTCTACTAATCCTGTCACTCTGTGGAGAAGGAGAGGAAAAATGAACCTCAGAAAACTTTTTCAAGATAAGTAACTGCCAGACCAGATGCATGTACACAGATATGTATGTGTGTTGGTAGAAAAACCTGAGAAACAGATCTGAAATACCTTCTGCACCTTGTACTTATTCCTTATGGCAAGACAAATAAAAATCTGTTTCCTTTCCTTTGAAAAATGCTTTTGTTTTCTATACAGAGAGCTGACAGTCCAAGAAGGTGAGTCCGCTTGGTGGTGACTGGCTTCTGAAGAAAAAAAAAAAGGAAACACCTGTAAATCACAGTAATACAAAGGCAGCATGGAGTTATAAAATGAAGAAGACTTGCCTGAGAACCTCCAACTAATAATCTAAGCCTAAATAATTTTCCTTCACAGGAAATAACATAGTATAGTCCTGGCTTAAATGTAGGTCAGCCAGGTTTGTCTTCAAGTATTTATGGGTTTACAAGAAAAATTTATGATATGGCTGTTTGCTTATCAAGTTATTTTCCTCAGGACGTAAAACAGAACATTTCTTAAAGTGCCACCAGAAACATTTTGGGGAAGAAAAGTAATGGATGACACAGCTGGAAAGGAAGACTGTTTTTAGTAAAGTTTTCTTAAAAATGTGATCCTGAAAGAAACCAAAGGCTCTGTTTGATAGAGCCATCAAAAATAATACATTTCCTGTATTGTATGGGAGCTTTCTCTTTTTATTTTTTAAAGCAAAGAATAGACGCTCCACTGCTGCTAAATAGAACATCCAAGCACAGCACTGGCACACTCACACTGAGGGTTCCCTGGAAGCGATCAGCAGCCCAATGCCTTACCTGTGTCAGCAGGATTTTACCTGTGGCTGCAGGAGAGTCTCCTCACCTGGCTGGCAGATGTGCACAGTATCTACCTTGAGCTTATGGGAAAGATTTACAGAAGAAAAACAGTAATAAAGCCCAACCAACAATGCCACACAGGTCACTGCAGATCCAGTCAGATCTATAGCACACATTTTATTCTGCTTTTACCTAAACATTTAACATGTAATTACTGGAGTGAAACTTGCAAGTTGTTTACAGCTTATGTTCCAAATTTTCTTGTTTTGTTATTTTTTCTTTTTTTCTAGATTGTCGTATTTGGTTTTTTCCTGTATAGGAGTGGTAGAATTACAGAGGAGCAAGAAACTGTACATTTATGCACATCTTTTACCCAGAGGAAATTCCAGAGGAAACCACCACATCCTGCAGAGGTACCATCATTGCTGTCTGCATATGGAGAGAGCTGTGGCTACAGCTGCAGAACAGAACAGTCGTTCCTGTGCAGCAATCAGTGGAACAAGGGCTTTGATCTCATGGAGCACAAGGTGTCATGGATTGCCAAGCTGTTTCCTCTTCTGTAGTCACTGTGGTTGCACCACTCAGAAAAGCTTGGCATTGCTGGCTGTGAAGCACCAGGAAATACTCCTGCCTTACTCTGTGGTGCACTCTTCCTCTGGCAGAGTGGCTACAGTGATTCCAATGGCTGGTAACATCCCCCACTACACTGCACAATAACTGTAGTGTCAACAGTCAATCCTGGGCCAAAGGCAGCACCAAAAAACATGGAGAAAAATTCCATAATGATCTAACTAGCAGCTTCCTGCCCTCTGCACTTTTGAAAATAACTTCTGATGCATTTTAAAACATTTTCTACAAAGTCAGCTTAACAATTAAAAACACAGGACTTGAATGGATGGTTAGAAACTGTGATCAATTTGTACAGGTTTCAATTCACTTCGATGAAATGGTAAAAGATGAGTCTACAACCTCATAGGATTTGCTGTGATGTTACTGCCAAGTAGCATAGCTACCTTGTGTATTTAAAAACCTGAAAATGTGTATTTTGTATTTGTTGCCAAGTTCACAATTTACTTACTAGAGTGTAACATAGTTGCAAGTTATTAAGAATTAAATCTCTGCATTAATTTGGTACAATAACCATTCTAGCTCATGTTAGAGCAAAAAAAGGATAATTGGTATGTAGATGCAAATTAGAGTTTAATATCCCATGCAGCTGTTTACATCTGCTTAATTAAGCAGCAGTGACTTCACATTAGCATTGCTATGAAACCATAAATACACACCGGAGATAAAAGTACAATCGTGTTAACCACCTCCCTCATGTCAAATCAATGCAAGATGGGTACTTTTTGTTTCAGTCTTGTGTTTTAATGGTAAAGAAAAATGTCTTCACGTTTAATTGGGATCTTAGGGTTCAATACATTTGGTTTTGGTACAAGTGCCAGGATTTTATAAAAAGACTGTGCTCCTGTAGGCAGACAGTTCAAGCAGTAAATGAAGAGCTCTAATGGAAACTCCTAACAAATATAATTGGAAGTCAGTGGGTAATTTTGTTTTTGGAGCCTTTACAGGAGTATCACAGTCACTTTGTACAGTAATGGAAGGTAAATAAATAACCATCTGGAAAAACGCAGTACTGTTTTAACACTGATGAAGTTCTAACACTTGGACTATGTGGCATAAATGCTTTGTTTCATGTATTTACCAGCAGTTCTGGCACATAGCTGCTTGTTTTACTCTTTGACTAAGGACCCCTGAAGTTCCACAGATGTAGCCAAGCTGGTATTTTGAGAGGTATGTACAATCAGAACAGGCCTTGGATTAACACAACACATCAGGAGAATACAAAAATTGTTCTTCAGTCAGGACTATCAGAACTAACTGTTAACCATCAGCATAAGAACACAACCTCAGTTGGTGCCATTTTTAATGATTAGAAATAATACATTGTAAAACAAAAAGTGAAAAAATTCCAGCGTGATAAACTTATAAACAAAGAACAAATAGAAAACAAAAAACTTTACGTTTTGCCTGATTTATAGTATTTATCATACAACAGGTCATTAGTCTGAGGTAATACCAGTATTAACTTTTTAGTCCTTCAAGGACTGCTCAAAAATTAATAACAATGATAGCAATGCATGTTATGTTAAAAGTGAGACTTGATTATTAATTCCAGCAAACCCCTTATCCTTTTAGTTAGGGATCTGTGGCTGCAAGTATAAAACTGGAAATAAGACTACACAGTAGGAACTACAGAACATCAGAGTCCTGTGTGGCGTGTCAGTACGTAAGAGTATAGCTGAGTATGTAAAAATCAGACATTTCAGTACAGTAAAGACTTTGTTCCAGAATAGCCCTTAAGAAATTTAGAATACTGTTAGTTTGCATAAAATAGCCAAAAAAACCCAACTAATTCAGAAGTCCAAATTTTGGCATGAGGTAAAACCATGCGCATTTATTTCATCTGCATTTTAGATTTAGTAAGCATAAAATTAAGTATCTTGACTGTAATGAATTCAGTCATACAAGTGCAAGTCTTCAGCTAGAACGTATTTTATGGCAGTTTATTTAAAAAATGTACCAGTAAATCATAAAAGAGGGATCATGTCCATTTAACGTTTATTGAAGTATACAGGAGGTTTTCTTTAGAATCAAATATGAGCATGAATATATGGCCAAACGTAAAATCTATCAAATTCAGTGAAAATTTTCTGACTTTAAATAGTAGCTGTAAGAATGACCAATATATATTCTTTGTTACAACCGCCCTCACTCTACAAGTAAAAAAAAAAAATAATAAACATTCAGTAAACATTCTTTCCTAAGGTAGTTTCCCTTATATATCAGTGATTTATCCATTTTTTGTATACATAACTTTTTAAACATACCAATCAGTGGTTCTCACAATTGAAAAATAAAAGCACAAAAAAGTTTACACTCTTGTACAGGTAAATAAAAGATCATTTTTAATTAAACTGTATATCCTTAAGGGCATAGTATAGTTTCAATTTCATTACCTATTACATAATTAACTTCTTACATACAAATATTGACATATTTGGCTTGTGCTTCGAAGCCGTTGTGTCTACAAAGTCCATGCCAATGCAACTCATGACTTGAAATCAGTGGGGACATCTTTACTGCTGCTGGGTTTAACCTGGTCGTGCAACATGGTCTCTTCTGAGCTCGTTGTGGCACTGCATTTTTCTGGGGAGTCGTCAGTGTCTGGATCCAATCCTTCAGGACAGGGAAGTTTGAGAAGTTCTTCCCGCAGCTGAGCTGTGTGACGCTGGATATACAAAAACAAGTCAGCGTGGAAGGCCACAGTTAAAATAATACTTTTCTCAAGGTTAGACACTAGAAGGCAGAAGGAGGAGTAGGTAGCAAAGTCTTAAATGTACTCTTTCAATGTCTGTATCAACTTCTCCCCTGTATTTAAGCACTAGTCCTTTGCTTTTAGTGACAGAATAATTAGCAAGTGCTGCTAGGGACAAACTAAAGGCAGCCAACAAATGCATCACTATAAATGCTACACTATTGGTCTTGCAGTTGAGTCATATCTGTGTTTGGGGGTCACAGCAGAAACTAGCTTGGACTTGGTAGGTCATATAGCCAAACCAAATTTATAAAGAATTCATGATGAGACCTGTCACAGAGACAGATATGCAGAGATTTGTATACTAATCCCAGTAACTTCATTTTGAAGACCAGTCACACTGAAAGAATGGAAGTCTGGCAATAGAAAAAAGAAGCCTTTAAAAATTTGGGGTTTGCACCTCAGGGGAAATAAAACCTCAAATATTAAAACCAATATAGACCTGTTGTTTGTGTGGTGACAAAATACACAAATGGTAATACTTGGCTAGGAAGGCAGAAAACATTTATAATGGTTAGAACTTGATTAAAGTTAACACAGGGTAAAACATTGTAGTGGACCACAAGTTATTAACTGCTTGTCTACTCAAAGAGCTTGTTT
>VZTR01010694.1:30394-105339 GCA_013400775.1 Chaetops frenatus | reverse complement strand
GCTTGTTTTCTGGCAAGGAATTGGTTGTAATACAACTTTATCATTAACCCCCACCCACCCTCAGAGTGAACCAAAAAACCTCTCTGTTATCACATAGTATTCTAAATTGGAAGGGACCCAGAAGAATCATGAAGTCCAGCTCTGAAGTGAATGGCCCATAGGGGATCAAACCCACAACTTTGGCGTTATGAGCACCATGCTGCAAGCAACTGAACTCATCTCAGGGTCACTGTATCCTATACAAATATTCATAGAAAAAAGAGACAGGACAGGTGCTAAAGGAAAATCCAACTTGTAGTAAAAATACTGAGGAAGTGGAATGCACACACATTTCATCTCTTGACAATGGGGAAAATTAGATTTGTCATTAATGTCTCACCTTCAGAGCTGCTGCATGATGGGACATGGTCCTGCCTACCCGTTTGTCACTGCTGTACTGCTGTATGTCTGCTATCCACTCCTCACACTGAGCCATAATCTCCACTCTTTTCAAGTAGAAGTGTTTGTGGATGACCTGCAAGAAAACATTCCCAATGTAACATGCATGGAAGAACCATATACTTTAACAATACCAAATTTGCAAGACCTCTGTGGCTCTAACTGAATATAAAGAAAAAAAATCAGTATGAAGGTAATTCAGAATTGAACCAGGTTGGAGATAAAATTGGAATTTCTGTCCTGAGAGGTTTCCAAAATCCAACTGGAAAAAGCCCCAAGGAATGTGTTCTGAATTCAGCTGATGCTGTTTTGGGGAGTTTGTTAGTCTGGATATCTCTTCCAGTCTGTAGGAATCCACTGTTTTGTGTGCAGCCTGCCATTCCAGCAGTCACTTGTGTTACCTGGGTGCAGGGTAAACGGGTGCGAGAAATACACAGAGCAAAAGCAAAAGGGAGAGCAGAATGCTGCTCACATTCTGCAGTTCAAAGCTGACTATACTACACAGGCATGACATTTGCACAGGAGCAGAGCTACAGAGACAGTGCTGAGGCTTTCCTTGTTTCTTTCCCTGTCCTGTTTTGCTAGAGAAGCACAGCAGTAGAAGCACCACATCCTTCCCTGTCACTGACCATGGGCTGCAGATGAAAACAGATGAGCAGAAACACTGTCAGCAGTAAGAGCACAGGAACATTACACACTTCTGCAGAGAGAAGGATCACAGCAGCTGCTTCAGAAGGGATGCAACCACTTTGCTCTAGGCAGAGGCAGCACCTTTAGGGACACTGGAATTCTCAGGCCATAGTCGTTGAGCTGCCCAGAGTTTGGATGGGAGCCAGTATTCGATTAAAGAGTAATTTTGGTACTGAAGTACATATTTGAGTTTAAAAAATCCAACCAATCAACACTCATACAAAGTTTTGAAACTCTACTTGGTGTTGGCTTTGTCTTAAACAGCTTTCTAAAACTCTGAATGGTGAAAGAAACAATCAAACCAAAGAAATTTTATTGAGCACTGAGAGTTCTTGGCCATATTGCAATGTAATGGGAAAAATAATTTTTCCCTCTGGAGGTGAGAGAAAATAGCTATCTGTTTAAAGAAAAACTGCCTATTGAAAGTGTAATTGACTTCAATTCTGGATACATTCCTTAAATCCATAATGGAGCTTGGAAAAACTCCCAAGGACTGGCAGTTTAGATCTCCTGAGCCTACCTGTCATTTAAGACAGTGAAGACAAGACAGCTCAGATTTTTGAAAGATCTCAGCATCTACCATTCTTAGACCTCAGTCTTGCAGATGACTTTGCATTTATGTTACTGAATTGATCATCACTGTTAACGTTCCTAAGATAACCCTACAAAAAAAGTAAAGGTCTGAACAAAAAGTGAATCTCTCAAAGAAATGCTCAGATAATCCAAGAGATGCATTTCTGTTTGGATGGGGCTGCAGATGGAATCTAGCATTGTTCCAAAGCTGTCTTTTTCATACCAGCAGTGTGAAAGCTGAGCTGCAGAGTAAGCACACAATTGCTGAGACTCTTGAAGAAAAGTGCAGGAACAATAAATAACCTGAGATTCAGTAACCAAATGGTCTAATACAGCATATCCCTCATTTCTGTACATGTCAGAAGAAACATGAAGCACTATTGTCAGGGAGCCCACTGCTTTCTTATATATTCAATGAATTTAATCTACTCTGATTTGAGAACACCTTTTGCCGAAGTGAAACCATTACATTAGCTAGAAGAAAAAGACCAATTAGCAGAGGTTACTGGATTATGTGTCCAGATATTATCTTTATCATAGTCTTCTACTTATTGAGTAGAACATTTAAGAGGTAATTCTGAACCACCACCAGGTTTTATTTCATTAATTCAACACCCCTACATACTCTTCACATCCTTTTTCACCTGTATGTGGATAAAAATATCCAACATTTGTAGTGCAGGTGAAGTGTCAGTGGTTTCTTATTCCATAAGATGGTAATTTTAATGAAAAAAGGTTTTGTACTCCAAAGGATGTTTTTTACGACATCAAGGAAGGGAAGGGAGCTCAACAGCTCAGATGCCACACCAAGCAATGTGCATAATCCTGAAATAATTAGGCTTTTTCAACATTTTATTATGCAGACAATTGAAAGCATAGGTGATACTGCCAGATGGTTCCATGCTCCAACACTGGCAAGAGCTGCAGTAGTTCAGAGCAAAATGCGTTTTTCTGGAAATATTCTCTGGTAATACTGAGAGATGACTCATGTTTGACCAAATATTCTGCATTAATATTCATACAGATTCTCTTAGTGTTTCTTCAGCTCTTTTTTCCTTAAACTCTTTTCTCTATATGTTTAAGCTCCTGAGATCTAACTCATCTGCTTTGGGAACGGAATTGCACTACAGACACTGAGAGCAGTCCCTAATAACTAAATTCTTCTATGATGCTACAGGTGAGCTTTAGTCTATTTTCAGGAATGCAAACCAATTAAGCAATTCGATTTATTACAATAATTTTCTTTTAAGACAGCAGGAATGCATGAAGGTTAGCATTGCTTTTAGCAGCATCAAAACAGTTGTTTTCAAAGGCACAAGCTTCTAGTGCAGATGCTTTGTGGGCTTTCTTTTACAGTATTTTTCCAATTTGCATTATCTTGGTGTATCCGAAGTGTTTCTTAGCATTTGCTTCAAATTCATGATCCTTGGAAAATCATTGCTTGTTAGTTATGCAGAGTATGGAAAACAGGGTGCCCCTTTGCAGGGCTGACCAACAGGTGTTACAGGCAGTGTAGAAGGTCCTGCTCAGTAGGGAGAGTAAGCTGAGCTGATTTAACCATGTTTTATCCACCTGTGCACCAAGATCCTGTTCAGGTCAGCGGCACTTTGCATACATTCCTGTTTCCCAGAAAAGAATCTGTGAAGTTTGGTGTGTCCTTATTCACTTCAGTCTCTTGAGTCAGTTGCCTCAGGTTAAAACAGACATCTCATGCATTATCTTACCAAATATTTGCATTATTCTTAATGCTCAAAAAAGAGAAATAAAGCCTTTCACCAAACCTACCTCCTTAAAACACGGTGATGGATTTCTCATTTGTTCAAGCATTGCCCACTTGACTGTTGCCTGTCGGATATTTCCATCATATTCTCTGGAGCTCTGGGTACCACTCGGAGTACCTCGCGATCGTTCGTAACCTGGTTCATTGAAGTATGGTTCTGCCACCAGTATTAGCGACTGGACAGACACTAACACCTGTCAAGAGGAGAAACCAAATATTAAAATTGTGCTACCAAAGTATTCTTACAAATATACACAGCTCGGCTCACCTTACAAATAAAACCATTTATATGGCAAAGTACTTCCATTTGTGATACAGGGTATGTGCGAGCAGGGAATGGCCATGCTTTCAAACCTAAACTGTCACTGCACACAAAAACCACCGAGTCCTGTGACTGTGTATTTAGCTCAAACACTGAGAAAATGACAAATGTAACTTAAACCCCTGCAAAACAAACATACAGATATAAGTAAAAGAAGATATTTAAAGGAAGAGATGTCTGATTGCACCCTTTTGTGGAAGAAAGTGTATTTGTCAAGTTCTCAGTCAACAATTTTGGTTTTTTCCCTGTGGCTGAGCTTACTAATTCTTCTAATTCTGAACTAAATGGAAAAGAAACAAAGGACGTAAAATGCCACGTGAACCGCTAAAATTAATCCTGATCTACAGTGTCTCCTATTTTTTCTTTCAAATGAATGTTCTTAGCCCTTTAGTTTCAGATTTTAGAAACAATACTGTCATATGCCAATAAAACAAAATCAGTATTTCTCTTAAGATAAGGGAAAAAATGTTTTCAGTACTATATGAACAAAGCACCAACTATTCAGTAATTAGGAAATAACAATTTTCCTCCTTTCAGTTTTACTATCCAGCATACATAGGAATAGATGCTTACATAAATTCAAGGCATTTAACTATATGCTCAGCTATTGCTAAAAAACCCCAAAGAATTAAAGAGATACATACGGCTCTTAGGTATCCAAATGTAGATGTACCGCATATTCATGATTTGACGGTTTGCTAGCTTTTCCAGATTTTAAAAGTTTGTCCCTGTCAACTTGGTTTCTTTACTAAATGAAGTTTTTCTTAGGTACTTAGGACCAAGTCCACCAGCAACAATTTTAGGGATTACAGGTCTGTGACACAAACTTCCAGAACTGTAGAGAATTCAACCAAGGTGATTTGAACACTTACATTTCCTCAATTAGTGAAAAGCTAATGACATGTTACAGACCTAGGAATGGCATTTCCAGCACTGGGCATACTTTCGTGCAAGATACCCACGTCAGGGCACCTGTTTCTGGACCTGACTCTCCTCCCAGCCTAGGTACAACTTAAGAGCTTTAAAACATTCCCTAATTTAGCAGCCTAGTTTGTGAATTTGGATATGGAAGACAACAGTCCTCCTTTTTCTTGGTGGATGCAGAATGTACAGCTCACGTCAGATAGACGCCATGTCAGCAGCAATCTAAACTCTTGACTCTTTGGCAGGCAGTGCCCTGACAACCACAGCTGTGCTCCATGCTCAAGTGTGGCATTTTCCTGGAGCTTCTCCTGTAGCAAAGTCAGCATAGAAGCATTCCAGCTTCCCATACTGTCTGTGTTGTGTCCTCACTCCACAGACACAATGCCAGATCAGTAACTCCTATCAAAGCAGCAGTCCAAGGGCCAGTGGAATGACACCAGTTACTCTCACAGGAACACACCCTCACTCCTTTAGGTGCTGTGGCACTTTGCCCTTGTGTAGTGTCTGTGCTTCCATTACAACACAGATGGGCAATCTAGGGCAGCCAAGTCTTTATCCTGATGGGTTGGACACATAGCTGTGCAGTGGGAGATGTGAATCAGCATCCCTCGTTGGGCTGAGAAGGAAAATTAACCAAGTTTTTCTGGTTCTCAGGCAGGTGCTCCAGGTAGCTGCTGGTACCATGTGCACCATCACAGTCTCTTGTACCTGCCCTGCACTCAACTAGAAGCAGCCATGGTTATTTAGTGTTAAGCTTAAAATGTAGGTAAATGCATCAAAATATACAGAATGTGCCTCAAAAATCAGGTTCCATCAAGCAAATGGCCACTTAGATACCAAAAAAGGCAGAATACTAATGCGAATATGCTAAGTCACGGTAGAGTGACTTCAGGGCCAAGGCTTTGGGTATGAAAGGTGTTTTGGTGATCTCTGTGGCTTTTACATGTGTCTGGGAGAACAGGCTTTTGCTTTTTAAAAATTTTGTATTTTAGATATCTGCATTTTTTAAGTAGCCATGGCAGAGAAATTTGACACTGCAGCATTGTACTTTCTGGGCCTGAATAAGCAGTCAATACTTTGAGTTATAATTGTAATGAATAAGAAACTCTATACCGATCTTCCAGTTTCACTGGGTAATAAAAATTAATTTCTGAAGTATTTCGGGTGGTCTGACAATAGTTAGGTCTCTGAGCCAGAAAAAACATGCAGTGCTTAATTCTTTCCAAGCAATTTATTTAGTCCTACAGCTGTTTACCATTTAACAGTTGTAAAGTGTTTTTCTCCCAGTATGGTGGGAATGGAACTTCTTCCAACAGTTTTCTTACTACTATAAAAATGAAACACTGAAAAAAGTTTTAAATTATGAACTTCTATGCTGCATGTGATTTCTAACAATCAAATCTAACTTTTTAATGTAAAAAAAGGACTTTAGTGAAAATAGACTTCCTCAAAACTCATACCTTTTCTACATGGATTTTACAGTTGAAGTCCAAAATTGCAGTTCATCTCTTGAGTAAGAATTTGGATCTTGGAAGACTTACACTCAGTAAGGAAGTCTTGGATACCTATCCCAACGTGATCCTCTCTCTTGCTGATCTTCCCTTGATTGTTCTGCCTTTCAAAGATGAGACCTAATGCCTTTGCAGTGATATCAGCAGGCTCCCTCAGCTCCCCGGGACTCATGGGGTTTGGTTCCATGAACATGTGTGTCCCAGCAGCTTCAGTACTGTTTCCTCTACTGTGGGTGATTGCTCATTCTCACAGACATCCCTAGTGAGGGCTCAGGGACACAGGAAAGTAAATCTTGCCCCGAAGAGTGACGCAGAGATCACCTCTGCCTTTTCCAGGCCCTTGTCAATGGATTTCCTGCCCCACTGAGCACCTGGAAAGCCTAAGGAAAATGTGATTTCTTGCTGCCAGCATACTTATGAAAAGCTCTTCATGTTCATCTTTATAACCCTTAACATTTTCAGTGCCATCTGAGCTTTAGTTTCCCTAATTTCTCTCTTGCATGTTTGGTCAATGTCCTTTTATTTCACTTAAGTAGCCCAGCCCTTCTTTCCACCTTCTCTTGCTTCTTTCTGTAGCTGGGCTTAGGCAAGAGTTCTTGTTTACCCATGCTGGTCCTCTGCCTCTCTTGCCTGACTTCCACACAGTGGAATAGATCATTCTTGAACTTTTAGGAGACTGATAAATCTGCTCTCCAAGGCCAAATCCTGAACAAGCTGAAATCTGTTCTGCTGAAGGCAGTAATTCTATTATGCTGAAGCTGTGCAGTCTTCTAGGATTTGGAACAGAAATTGTACCTTGTGCTACATAATAATTTCTCTAAACTTGGAATAAATTCAGTAACTGCCATAGGAAAGAAGCAATTGCAGGCTTTACTTAATGTCTTTGCTTGTGAGTCAGTGCGTGTCTGTGAAATAAAGCTGAAAACTATAAGGACTGTATGCCCTAATAAATTCTGCTCTAATGTAATACTAATTGTTATTGAACACAGCATAGTTGCACTTCCATTCTCTTCATCTTTATTCCTCTATTCAGCTCACCTGTCCACTCAGGAGGAGGAAGGTTACAGTCTGCACTAGTGAACTTCACTTTCTCATCTCTCATAATGTGGAGCCTCTTTTGTCTTCACCATAAAAGCTTGTGATAATTCCATCAGACAGTGTCATCTCCCAGTCCCTTTTTTTTTTTCTTTTTAAAAATATAATAAACTATTTGAAATCATCTGAGCAGAGATAGTGCAAGAATGAGCTGCACACATGAACAGCTGCTCTTCAAGACCAGACCAACAGAAATACTTGTTGGAAAGAGCACTTTGAAGAACCTGTCTCCTCTGCAGTGTTCCTTTTCTGGAGTTCCAAGGACGTTTTCTGTACTTCTGTCTTATTTATGCTCATTTGAAGAAGATGATTCCGGTTTAAAAGTTCTAGAAAAGGAATCCTTAGGACCAAGAGACATCTTACTACTCCTAAATGACACTTGAAAAGAAAGAAGAAATTGCTCACCTGCAAAAAACTTGACGTTTGGGGATTCCACTTCTCTTCTGGCCTCCCATGCCATGTGTTAAGTATGCTTAAGCACACCTGAAAAGGTGACATTATTGATACCACGGACAAATATTATGACAAAATTGTTCTGCTTGGACAGAACAGAATGCTGACATTACATTCATTTTTGACAAACTTTTTTACAACAGCATTCTAAAAGACAAATTTGTTTCTTATCACAGAATCCATTAGGTTGGAAAAGATCTCAGAGATCAAGTCCAACCTGTGACCAAACACCACCATGTCAACCAGACCATGGCACTGAGCACCATGTCCAGTCTTTGCTTTAAACATCTCCAGAGCTGGTTGGTGACTCCACCACCTCCCTGGACAGCCCATTCCCATGTCTAATCATTCTTTCAGTGGAAAAATTCCTCCTAATGTCCAACCTAAAACTCACCTGGCACAGCTAAGACCATGAAACTACTTTGAAACGAAAACAGATAAAAATCATGTGGATAAGTAAGAACAGCATGCTAATAAACAAACATAACAAGGTAGAAGACTTTTCCTCATGGGAAACATGTGGATTCCAGTGGCTCAAAAAAAAAAGGGAATTATGAATACTCTCTGATTCTCTACTTTCTGCTTTAAATACTGTTATAAGATTTGTAATTGTGGGTTTTAAAGACAGTCATTCTGCTTAAGCATGTAAGGGGTGGTTTCTGTCACACAGACTATCAAGAAATTGGCATTATTCCTTAACTTTTGTGACTGATCTGAACTTTAAGGAAGTTTATGGTGTTCTTGAATCTTATTGTGAAATGGAACAATCCAATTAAGTGAAAACGAAGAGACAAAATAAACAAAAGAAACTAAGAGGCAAGTATTTTCCAGGACATAAAACTAGACAAAGAAAAATGGAGACAAAGTCTCCACTAGGAATTATATTCTATGTCCTCATTAATAGAAAGGGAATGAAAAAAAACAGGCAAAGCACTCAGCAAACCTTCAGCTGCAGCTGATAAGAAGTATACTTTGTCCACAGAAAGCGTGTTTCAGCTAGCCAAACAGATTTCTGACTGATTCATTTAGCAAAAAATGGTGGAAAAGAACATTTTCCTCAGTCCAAAGTACTTGCTGTTTTGCTCTAATCTAGCTCATAAAGGCTGGATCTTCAAACATCTCCAACACTATTTAGAAAGGGGGTAATTCCCACTTGAAACTGGCAAATTCCTCTTCATTTCAGTCTGAAGACTGGTACTGACCAAAGAGCTTCCTCCTGTGTGTTGGCAGTGGCTGAGCCATACTTGGATCACAAAAGAAAGAAGTTTCATCTGTTTCACTTCCTTGTTATATCTGACACAGGATCCCAGCAGACCTACCTTGCCATCATTGTAGAGGTTTGGATTAAATCTCACGCTGTGGCCTCCAGTTGTTTCCAGATTCACAAGTGGAGGGGAATTAGGATAGTCTTGAGGGAAATACACATCAAATTCAAAGCAACCATTTGCATACGGGGTGTCTGCAGGACCAGTAATGAGAACCTACCAGCATTAAAAAGGGGAAAAAAATTAACATTTAAAATCCCCACCCTTGTATCTATCACACAGTTGAGATTTTGTAACTTACATGAAGCATTTCCACCTGCTGTGTAGCAGGAATTATTATTAGACATCATTATCACATGCAGGCTGTCAGTCTGTCCCTTCTGATACTGTGGGTAAGTGAAATCCTCTGTGAACACTCATTTTGCCAGATTACAAATGGAAAGCAAGACAGAAGGAGCTGAAACTCTTTCCTATTGGATGCTATTAATAGATGGTTTTTTTCAAAATTCAGGCTCAGAGGCACTCTGTGTACTTATCCATACCTTCTGCCTACAACTTCAATGGTCACATGAAAAGACATGTTTGGACCATAATGGAGTAACAGCACTAAACTTTTCCCTTTGGAACAGCTGAAGAAGAATGAACTTTGTTCTGTGGAGACTCTTGGCCAACAGGGCACTCCTGGGGCAGATGGGACTCTCCCTGCCCCGCCAAGTCGCTGGGAAATCAGACTCAGACTCTAATGCTACCACTTACATTAATGCCCGGACAGCAATTAAAGTACACGTGAAATATTCCTGCTTTTTCCTAAGATTTCAGGCACCTTCCCAAACACTTCTATGCCTGAAGAGAGACTAAACTACTTCAAAGCTGAAGAGAGACCTAAACCCAGCTTTTCTCCTTTACCTTCATTATGTCGAGCCGCTCCTCATCACAACGCACGAACACACTGGAGGAAGACGAGAGAGGCAGCGAGGTCGAAAGAGTCACAGCTTCCTGAGCCAGACGTCGCGCCCTGGCAGCGCTGTTGGCATCACTGGCGTTTTTCACCTGAGACATGTAGTGGTAATTTACTTTAAAAACCAATTTGCCGTCATCATCTTCGGAAACCATTTCAAATGTATCTAGAAGAGAAAAAAATGTTAATGCATCAGGAAAGGAGGGAAGTTTATAATGGATCTGTGTTGGATAAAGATTATGAACATTAAAATCAGGAAAGTTTAATTTGCATCACAGTAATGCAAAAAAATGTGTTTTGTGAGTTAACAGTGATCAGAGAAACCAAAGCATTAATAGTGCTGGCCTGAAATAATTTCTGCAGCTAATTTACAAGCTTTCACATGCAACTTGTCAAACATACACCACTCCCAATCTGGAAAGCTACCAGCTATTCCAGACCAAGAATATGATGATACTTACAAATACATAAAAATGCTAATAATGGAACCTGCGTGAAGCCAAGTGCCAGTAGTATTTGCTCGTGTGCTGGCTGCAGTGTTATTGAAGAACCATGAAAAACTACAGTGGAGTTGGTTTTCTTTAATCACTTGTTACACAAAATCTGCAGCACAGCTGCCAGAGGGAGAAGCTCCCACTTCCTACAAACCTTCCTAACTCCTACTCTTGGCATACACTCTACAAACACTTGTGAGAAAAATCTCTTACAATTACAACAGCAAAGAAATGTGACTGCAAATGCTGTCACCACAACTCAAAAAGTACTCAATGAACATGCTTTTGCAATAATTTTATAGCTCTTTTTTGGATAAGATAGTATTAGTTCTTTATGAATTCTTTTTGGCAACACATTCCTTTTATGGCCAAAGTAAGGATTGATTCCCATCCCATTTCCCAAATGCAGTATACTGCACTTCATGAAAGGACACAATCAAATTTATTGCATTTTCATTTAAAAAACACATTTTGATTTGAATTATTTTCTATTTAAAAAATAGCATATATGAGCTTTATGTATAAATATATATATATATATATGTAAAGCTCATATATGAGCTTTAAAAAAATAAAACATTTCAATGTAATTTGAGAACTGAAGGACTCACAAAAAATCATTACTGTAATGAAAACATGAACACCATTACACCATTGAATTCATCTGGTCCCTTGAATTACTCTAGTACATGCTTAAAACATTTCTTATTAGTTCAAAGAGTGCATGAGTTGGTAACCTGAAAACACAGATAATTTTTCCTTATATGAAAATTATCAGTGGTCACGTATGTAAGACAGTTGTTAACTTCTAAAATAATAAGGGATTCTGTTCAACAGAACACACATTTCTTCAGTGTCTGCCTTCTAAAACACACACATTCACACTTCTCAACCTACCAAACTGGAGTTTTTTCATGACAGCCACATACTTCTCTTCAAGGGACCTTAAAACAGACAAAGGCTTGGGCTTCACAGCAGCCTTTTTGGAGTATTCAGCCATCTTCTTTTCTGTTGTACAAAATGTGATGATTATTTGTAGTTAACTATGTAATTCAAAGAAAAGAACACCAAGTGCTGACATTTTATGGTTACATTTTTTTTTGCAGAGATGTCTCAAAACTGGGTATCACTTAGGATATACAAATCTCTTTTTCTCACTACTGTATATTTCATTATCTAAACAGCCTGGAGGAAATAAAGATCATAATCTCAACTCAGAAATAGTTCATGACTGCTGCTGCTTATTTGAATATTCTTTTATTGTTTCTTTTAATTTATCTTTTTTTAACTTAAAACAGGATACATGACATGTGTTTGTGTGGACGGCTATTCCCACATGCATTCCTGGG
Source organism: Chaetops frenatus (assembly GCA_013400775.1). Classification (NCBI taxonomy): domain Eukaryota; kingdom Metazoa; phylum Chordata; class Aves; order Passeriformes; family Picathartidae; genus Chaetops; species Chaetops frenatus. Next base: position 93,487 of record VZTR01010694.1, on the reverse strand, counting down.
CTCTCCAAAATGAGGAGCTGATTATACAACGCCTTTATAAAATGCAGCTACTTAATCTTCATTCAGCTACTTAATCTTTAGTTTTCTTCAACCAGACGGTCTTTTGAATATCTGCAAGTTCAATCCATGTTTCAGATTTTTGTTCTGCATTCATCTACTTAATAGCTAATCCAATTCATAAGATTTAGTTTTAACAGAGAATGTTTTACTTCTAAATGTCCTGTATGTTGCCAAGAAAAATAGTAATAAAAAAGGTGCTACATAGTTGTGCTGGAAGCTGTGAGGTGTACTTTAACTTATTCGAATTATTCTGTTTCCTGATCAAACCATTTAAGACTATCACAAGGTTCCAGTCACCTTTGAAAATGTAGTCAGTGGCTGGGGACAGGAGGGAAGTGTTTTTTGTCTTGCTTTCAAGCCCACTTATAAATTATCTGCAAATGGCTGTATTACAGATAAACAGCACACAGTACTTATAGAAGTGTTTCTGTTTCACCTTGGTTTGCTTGGCGCAGACTGGTGGTCGCAGCATAAACAATCTCTGCAGTCTTTTGGATGTCTGGCACCAGGAGGGTCAGGCCCTCTGGTTCTTGATCCGAAGTATCTGGTTTTACTCCCACTTTTGCTTTGTCTTTTTTAGACCTGTATGGGACAAAGAAATAGGATATAACACGAGGGAATATTTTTCAACCAGACATATGGTATCCAGTGCATCTGTCAACATGGAAAAATACCAAAGATACAGGATCAAGACTAAACCAAGCCTTCTGAAATGGAATGGGTCTCTGTATCTTCAGGTTCACCACTGAATGCAGCAACCAGCAGCTCCAACACTGAACATGCTGCCTTGATTTGACAGACAGATGTATGTCTGGTATGAGGAGTGAAATTATGAACAGAAAGCCAGCAATTCCAGCACAGCAGTTTCTGCTTCAATCTTTCAGACCTCCTAATTATTACTCTGCAGGCTGACCTGAAGTCTGCACACCTTCACACAGTATTAGAAAACCTTACAAAATCAATCTAACAAAGATCCTGTCATGAACATGCATTTCATTCTTTCAGATCCTTAGTGCAAAACTAAGTCTTAAAGAGGTGACAAAGTGCTCCTTCCTGCTATACAATACACTAGCAATCACCAAAACTACACTAATGGTAAAACTCTAGGAAACCTTCAGTAAAAATTCACAGCATGTAGATGAACATCAACCTAGTCACCACAGGACTGTGGGTCAAATACAAATTTTGTCTCTCTCTGCAGTTCTCTTCTAGGCTACAGAAATGTAGAGCTTTTATTTCAATAAGAAGTTTAATGCAACATAATTTTAAAAGTCTTAAAATATAAAAAGCATCTAGTTTACATTGGGTGCTTATAATCAAAGTATTGCAAATCAAAATGTCAATTTAAACACCTCAAATTTTTCTAATGACATTCTTTGAAAATACAGTGCGTATGAACACTGTTGTTTGATAGAAGCTAGTTGCCTAGTAATCTAAAACACATTTAAATCTTTAGATTGTGACAATGCAGTCATTACTAGCATAGATAGTCAACTGCTGAAATTAGGACAAGGGTATTTGATACTAATGTAACCTAAATGTGTGTATTTAAAAGCTTCTATTTTTAAGAGCTAGCATAAATTTACAATGTCATCCTGCAAAACCTGGGAGATTTTAATGCTAACAGCACCCAAATTATTTTACAACTTCTATACATTTTTGTTTCAACAGCACTTGTTTGTTTTGACACCCAAGCAAGTTCAACAGCCAAGATGAAGTGGTTCTCTCCTTCTCACTAACAAACCAAGAAACTATCTACAAGTAAAACCAGCAATTTGATGTTCTAATATAGCAAACATATTTTACCAACTATAACCTTTCTGTGTTTTAATCTAGACTGAAATTGTGCATAATGAATGACTCTCTAAACTATTCAGTAGAGGTGATTACAGTGGTACTGAATATGGTCTCTGAACTGTACCTAATCAAATGAGAATATCCCTAGAGAGCATTAATAAGAAAATACATTACTGTAGCACGGTCCATTTTCCCTGTTCCAGACTTAATCCAAACAGATGTTAGCCAATTGCTGACTTCAAGCTATTCTGAGCTTTCATACCCTCAAAGTTAGGAGGAATCAGAGGCATCACAGCCAGCCCCAAGTCACATTTGAGGAACACTGTACAACAAAAAAGCAGCAGCTGCATCATCTTTCATTCATACTTTCCAATCCTTATTATTGCATTTTTCCTTATGGAAAATTACACCAATATTTTTAAAATAACCTACTAAGCACCATCAGAAATATATATTTAAACCTACTAAACCTCAGTGATAACCTGTGTTAGCATTATGCACATGCTGGCAGCTACCAGTCCCTAGAAAGGTATACAGATTTAGATCTGTACTGCTATTGATGCAGAAGCCTTAAGCTATCTGCTGCAAAACCCCTGCAGAAACTCTGGCTAAAGTAAAATGTCAGTGGGCATTATGCAAGACAAAAATGTGTGAAAAGCAATGAAAATGTGCTTGGTGAAGGCACCGAAAGTAAAATTAATTCTTACAAATTCATTTTCAAAACAGTGTTCTTGTCGCTCTTTTATCTTCCACTTGCTCTTACAATTTAGACTACTTGTTTGTTTTCTTCCTTCTACTTGGTCTTAGAATCAAAAAAATCAAGGTGTCAGCCTCATTAAGCAAAATGCTTAAAAATTCCTACAGACATAGTGAGTTACTGACAGCAACTACCTCAGCAGACAAGGAATATGTACCTAGTTGAAGCAGAAGAGAAAGGAGACACCTACTGAAATGCAAACTTTCAGTACCAATTATATAATTTCCTCTTGTCCTCCCTGCTGTCCACAACAGTTAGATTTCAGCACTCTTGAACTGTCAGAAGAGAATGTATTCACCTAACATCTCCTGTGCCACCAAGGAAAGGAGAATCTGTCCACTGCAATCATGAACACAACAGAAAACCCCTGCCTGGGGCTTGTGTGAGAGTCTTCGTTATCAAGCTGCCTAACTTCTGAGTGGAGCTATACCTGTGAAAAAGCAGTTTAGGAAGCGAAATGCAGGAATAAATCTAACCTAGCCACACCTCTGCCCCATCCAAGTCTAATTTTTTGACCTTCATTCTGTCTAATAATGGATTTCAGTCAGTTTCTTAGGGAGGATAGCTGGTACCCAAATTCCAAAATTTAGGCATACTGCCTTATCAACATTTAGTTTCCTCACACAAGTCTTTGATTGTATATTCTAATAGTTTGTTAGGCTAAAGGTGATCTTTTTCCCCACTTTTGGGGAACAAACTAACGGATAGTGCCATAGAGTGCAAGACTCCTATGAATGATGATATCCATTTTTTTCTTCTCCCACTATGTCTTCCTACCTTCATTTGATGCAAAAGAATACCAATTTAGTGCAATCAATCCTGCACAGTTTGTGAGACCACAGAATCACAGAATGGTTGGGTTGGAAGGGATCTTAAAGACCATCTCATTCCAATACCCTGCCACAGGCAGAGACACCTTTTACTAAACCAGGTTTCTCAAAGACCCTCCAACCTGGCCTTTAACCTCCAGGGATTCGGCATCCACAGCCTGTCTGGGCAACCTGTGCTGGTGCCTCACCATTCTAAGAGCAAAGAATTTTTTCCTAATATCTAAACTAAACCTACTCTTTCATTTGAAGCCATTCCCCTTTGTCCTGTCAGTGCATGCCCTTGTAAAAAGTCCCTCTCCAGCTGTCTTGTTGGGATCTGCCTCATTATTTTATTCTCTACTTTAGCATTATTCACAAACATTTGGAGAAATTTAACAGTACTCTACAGTTTCTCAGTTTATTTACAATCAACATACGGAAAATCAAGTAATTCCCTAGACTCTAGATGGGAAAATCTGTCAAAGATTGCCCAGCCATATGTACTCTCACACTGATGATAATTTTTAAAGCTCACAGAGTCTTGCCATCTGAGATAGAACTGAACATCACTGCAGATATGAACTATTACACTTCATTTTATATTTCTTTTACATTAGAAGACCACAGCAGCCCTTTCTAAAAACATATCCTTAAAACATGTTTATCATGGCTATTAAATAATGCAATTGAAAAAGAAGAAACGCACTATAAGATTAAAATCTCACATGAAACAGCTCTGGAACTGAAGATAAGAGGTGTGAAGCTGGTCTCTGTACCCATCTCCCACATGAAACAAAATACCCAGGTGGGGAAAATCTATTTTGTTCCCTAAACTGTATGGTTATAAAAGGGCTGAGACAAAAATGTAATTCAAAGCCCATGAAAAAGTTTAAAGGGTTTCACATATCACTGATGCACTGGGGAATCTTAGAACACAAAAAGTCAACAAAGGTCAGAATCACTGTGAGGGTCCCGGTCCCTCAGAAAGGTCAGCAGGCCTCCATGAGCCTGCTGCAGCCTTATGGCTGCTCTATGGACCATACAAAGTAACTCCTTAGTCAGACTAAGTCCTCCAAGGTTAAAATTACAGCTTTACTGAAGATGATTTTTTTAGTCCATAAGCTATTTCTCAGTGTAACCTGAAACACATAGTATTGCTTTGTGTGCACATGAGAAAAGCAACCTGATGATTATTCTGCCACTTGTGAGCATGCATAATGTGGGCCAAGCACATTATTAGCTGAGAAAATATTATTCTCCCTTCTTGCTGTCATCTCCACTGCTGCAGTCCTGCCTGGATTCATTCTCTCTCCAAGCTGTGTGTCATACATGAGTGATCCAGAGGCATCAGTAGGGCCCCAGCTTGAGAGGAGCTGCTGGGAACTTTATGGCTCTCTCAATATTCTATGAAGAAGGAGATGAAATACCAAAAGTTAAGTTATAAAGCCAGTAAGATGCTTCAGCTCCTTCCTTGCACTCTATCAGCCTGCCCAGAAATTCAAGTATGAAGATGGCTAACAGTTTCATCAAACTCCTGAGCTTTAATGCAGGAGAAACCTTTATGTAAATGTTACGATTTCCAGAGTGGAGGAGGAGCCAAATATTTAATTTAGACACAGAAACTTCCCCATACAGTTTTTCAGCCACTGAAGAAAAAGCAGAGAAAATGTCAACCCATATTTAAAGGGATGACAGTCACTAATATATTTTCTAGAAGAGACAGCAGTGTACATGCTAATAATTTAAGCCATTAATTTAGCTTGTGCTAGAAGATGACAGCCTTCTCTTTATGCTGTGCTAAATGAATAATGAATTATACACTCCCAAGGCAACTTTAATTTTCAAAGTCAATACTAATACTTACTCACCCGTGCCTGGTACTTGGAGGTAAATGAGATGATACAGAATGATGCCCTTATCAAAGCATTCACACAGTAAAGCCAATGAACCATTCAGCCCCTGTGCACCACAGGGACAGTGCTTATAGCACAATGTTGCTCACTCTTAGTCTGGGGCTCACTGTCTTAGGATAAAACTACCCTGGTTTTGCAACCACAGCCATCATAGTTTTCACATTTGTTCCTTCCAGTAATTCCCAGTTTCTTGAACAAACCTCCTGCAATTAGGCAAAACGAGGAAAGGACTGTGCCTCTGCAAAACTGGTGAAAGCTGGTAACCTCCTCCCAGATGGCTCCACCTACCCCACCTTGGGGCTTGAAGCACTATCTACAGACACTAAGCTGAAGCATTCCAAACCAGAAGCTGAAGGACTGCTCCCTGCAGCCAACCATCAGCTCTAAATGTGAGCTTCAGCATGCAGAAAAAGGAATTGATAGCTGTCTTTTAAAAATCAGGCCTCATATCTTGGGGCCCAGTTCTAAAGGAAGTATTTTTTTTGTTTGCAAAATGCACTCTTACACATAGAAGTTCTCCAAAACAGCAGTGAAGACAGTGAAAAGCCATAGCAGAGAAAATCCCTCAGGCCTACCTGGTTGTATTCCAGCATCCCCATGAAGCATAGTTAGGAATTTTAGAGGTAAGCTTGCCAGACAACATATCACACAAATGAGCCACCATCTCATTTTGCCAGAATCAACCATTTGCCATGAAGCTCACCCAGCAGATGGTGGTTCCAATGAGCCTGCTTTGCCACACATCAGCAGCTCACTGTAGCAAAGGGCTCAGCCATCACAGCAAGCTCATGTCTCCAACTCAGCCCTCATGGTAACTCATTACATCAGCCTGACTGCTCTCCAATTACTGCTGGCTTTGACTCCCTAGCAGTCAAGCAGTCATGAGAAATCAGCTCATTCCTAAATGTCTTCTCCATTATCCAGAAATTTCCTAATTTTCTAACAGAATACTATGGCCTTTGAAAGTAAAGGAAATTCAATGCTAACTGGAGTCCAAAACCAAAACTGTTCCCCTTAAATTCTGGATCAAAGTGGATCCTCCAACTCCAACATGGAGATGACATTTGGTAGACATGCAAGTCTGCTGCTCAGAGGATGGGATGTTTTGCCTTTGAAAGTAGAACCTGTAATATTGGGTTGTTGTTTTGCCAATTTGACCTAAAAGGAACAGCAGATTGTCCCATTTAAGAAATTCATGCCAACACTTGCTTATATTTCTGGCACACCTTCAACTGAAATGCTGAGAATTCAAACCTTCCACCCCAGTGATTCCAGGCTGTTGGTGTTTTCATCCTTTGTCTATACAGCGCTTTAAAGACAAATAGCACTATGCTTAGACCAACCAGTAAAAGACAAGTTTCCTTTTGTGCTGGTATATCAAAGTAATACAAGAAGATTGTGCAGATAATATACAAAGAACCAACCACAGAATTCTTATCAAATCCATCTAATATTAAAATAATACCAATTGTGACTAGAATTCTTCTTTGCTTCCAGATCCTAAGCTGGCACTAAAGAACGACTCATACTGTATTTACTTTACAAAATTGAGAAGAGCTTATGAACAATAGTCATGCACCATTCTCACAAATAAACTTTTTAGACTTCAGCCTGTGGGAACATGAGAAGACACAGGTTTCCATGGCCATTAAATCTGAGGCAAATGGATGACAAGATTAGAAAGAAAAACCGTCAGCGATTCTGGTGGAGAACTGCATAGACAGATACTGGAAACAGATTACACAGAAGCCAAATATCTTTCCTATTTTAAGAAGATTACAAATACTGTGATATACATATGATTGCCAGCAAGCACAAGCTGACTTTTTAGATGGGTATCCAACATAAAGAACTTGTTTTTGCCCTTCCCAGTTCTGTTTCTTTTGCACTACACTGGCAAACAGAATCAAGAAACCTATTAATTACTGGAAGCAGAAAATTATTAAAATAAAGAAATTAAAATTTGTATTGTAACATTTATAGTTACCACTGAAATGACAAGAGCTTGCAAATCTACCAGCTTATGTCTGTCATACCAAAACCATTCCCTGTAAATAGTAGAGTAAACCAGACAGATACAAACAAATACAAATACAAAAACAGATGGTATATCCTCACTGTGGATGGCAGCATCCATTCAGAAAAATATACAGAACTCAATCTTCTTTCAATTCTATATTCATAATAAGTAAAAGCACATGTCCTGTTCCAGCCAGAACAGGGTTAATTTTTGCAGTACCTAGGAGGGGGCATGGCCAGGACCCAGAGGCTATTCTATACCACCTCAGACCATTGCTGGGGCAGGGGAAAGGGCCTCTCCTCCAGGAAGAAGGGGTCCTTTCTGGTCAAGTAAGCGTAGTGGAGGGAGCAGTGGGGTGGTGCCAGTTCCACACCGGAGGAAGTAGCTGGATAATGCCCATTCCAAGCTCCAGGGAGGGGTCAGGGTGGTGTAGCTGCAGTTGGGTTGAGCTCTGTGGTGAGCATTTCTGTATGTGAAACACTCTCTCTTTTGTACCCTTTGGTAATAATATTGTTGCTGTTTGTTTTCTTATCTCATTGCTGCTTCCAGTAAATTGTTCTTATCTCAACCTGTGGTTTTTACCTTTTGTGCCTCCAATTCTCCTTTCCAGACCACCACAGGGGGAGAGGAAGGTAGGAGCCAAGAAGGGTCAGTATGGTTTGGAGTGTCTCAGTGGGAGCACTAAATTGGGATTCCTAAGGCACAACCACACAATACAGTTTAAATGAAGGACAAGGCTGCTTAAAGTGCTTACCTGAGTCGGTTTGTATAGGTATCTACACAGGTCTTCATTTTAGCCAACAAGGTCCCAACAGAAGCTTGTGACTCCAACTGCTCTTCCTCCTCTTCGCTACTTTCTCCAGACAGAGGAAGAAGTAGCGGCACCATCGATGTGCAGGATGCAATAGCACGCAGCAATTCCAGCAGAGCTCGGTACAGGGGAACGTGTCGAGCCATATCCAAAACTAAGAGAGACAAACAGTTCACAAAAATTACTAAAACTGAGGACCCTTTCACTCCTAGTACAGATGTTTTAAATGGAAAAGCTAGATGTTAATAATTATTAAAATACTAATGAAGTGTAATGATAAAATACAGTATTTTGTAATACCCGTTTTTAATGTGTTGTAAGGACCTGTACACGAAGAAATTTACAAGACACCTGGAAAACAAAGGTTAACAAAAGACACAAGAGGACAAAAGCACTAACAAGGTATGGAACAGGACTACCACATGCTATGTTAATTTCTGGTACCTTAATATACAGTCCTGGCTCAAACTGTATGCTGACAGTAATCATAAACAAAAATCTATGGAGGAAAAATTGTAACCTATGGCAGAGCAGAGTAGCATTTGCTGAATCTAACAGCGTAAGTATTAATAAAGACTTTCACATCACCCACTTTATTTACAGTCATCTTCTCCTTTGGGAAAATTTGTCTGCATTATTGTAAGAATATTTATGGTACTTAAATGAATGAAGTTATCTACTCAGCAGACATCTAGTTTTGCTTCTTTTCATGAAGTTCATGATTGTTTTAAAAACCATTACGCATCCTGCAGAGCATGCAAATTTTATCTGCAGATGTGAACCACAAACAGTAAAGGTGAGTAAGAACATATATTAGGCAAGCAAACCTCACTGTTTTTGTGCTTTTCAGTGTGATATATATGTATTACAGAAGTAACTGTGGGTAGAATATAAGTATCAGCTTCTCTGATTAGGAAAGACAGGCAGAGATACACAATTCTAATGGATTCTCTAGCACCACATTGTTTATTTTTCTTCTCCACTTGTTTGGACAAATATGTAATGGATGTCATTTCAACTGACTTCGTATCATTAATAGAAATCCTGAAAATGTAGCAATAGGCAGATACTTTAACACAGCTGCTTCCTCTGGCTCTAGGACATGCTATTTTTAACGTAACTGCAGAAAATATTTGCTCTAGTTTAAAGTATTCACAAATGACTGAGTTTATGATAAAATAAATTTATTCTTTTTCCAGCAAAAAACCCCAGACAACAAAAAGCCCCTGACAACTTGCATTAGGACAGAACAAAGCACAGAGGAACTCTTTAATGTTTCATTTAGCACATCTCATCCTCCAAGCTAAAGCAGATCACAAACTTTCAGCTCCTGTCACCAAACCCTTAGCTCTAAATACAGCACGATGGGACAGTATAAATAGCCAAGCTAAATTCAAGAAGCCAGTTTATGCAGGTTTAAGGCTGGATTTATCTCTGCCATGAGTTCTTTGATCAATAGCTTGCTATTTGTCTTTGGAATCTATTACAATGGCACAAACTCTTAACCGGGTGAAATGCTCTTGAACAGGAAGAAAATTTACCAAAACAGAATATTAATCTGCCAGGCCTGGTGTCATGGCTCTAAAAAATAATCTGTGTCAAAATACTCCATATATCTAAAGCAAACTTAAACACTGGCATTAAGAAAACCAGTTTCAATTATCTGCTGATTCTTACCNAAAAAAAAAAAAAAAAAAAAAAAAAAGAGGGCTGGTGAAAAAAGGATAAGCATAAAATATTTCCTAGTGTATCCTGGCCAGAAACCACCTCCCACCTGTAGTGCTAAAGACCAAGTGGCTCCTCAATTTAATCAATAGCTGTTTATTATGAGGATAGTGAGTGAGGGAGAGATATGACCTCTTAGATAACCACAGCATTTCACTCTGAAAACCTTTTATTTATTTATTTTAACCATGAAATTTTCATGAGACCAGAATATGTAATTTCAAATCCTTCAATGCTGGCTTGCCCACTCCTTTGCTAAATGGATAGTTAAGTTCAAAATTACTGTCATGAAGGGAACTGAACTGACATAACTTTAAACTGGGAATGTTTTCCAGAGAGATGGGAGGGATTTCTGATTTTAGCAGATCCAACTCACTTGCACTGCTTTGCAATAGTTCCCATGTGAATCAAATGAAATGCATTCACTTGGCTTCAATTTAAACAACCTTTTAGGGAACAACTACTAATTTCTTTTACCTTAATGCCAGACTCTGTGAAACTCAATTTTGGTACCATTATGTGTCTTATGCTATTTTTCTCCTTTATTATACTTACTAAGAATTGTGACTCATGCAAGTGTATTTTTCTGTCCAAAATTCCTGAACTCCCTTCCATCCCCAATCTAAATCCTCAAATTTTTCACCAAGGCTGGATACCTAGAGAAATATCAGAAAATCTTGCTGGAAAAAAACTGGCAAATTACTGTTTATTATCTTTATCTGGCAGTTCACCTACTCCTTGTGCCTACTTTGCATTCAATTGAAAGAATGGCAAGCTGATGAAAGTGTATGCTTCCTGCAGATACAGCTCTGCTTTCTGAAAGAGGTGAAGAAGACTTGAGCAGTTTGTTGAGCTCTATGTAATTTTTAAGACACTATGGACAACAGGACACTCTTGTAAATTACACCCCTGGCCCAGACCTAGTCTTTGTTAACCTGTTCACCTCCTCCTGGTGTGACCAGCTGCAACTAGAGATGTCCCAACAGCAATTTTCTGGACTGAGAGAGGCTTAACAAGTCCAGCAGCATCCCAAGTAGAACCTCAGTGTTCAGGCTGGGCCACTCATACTCCAACACCATTCTTACTGATTTTAGTGTTTGCAGCACATTTAGTTGGGATTTATGAAATATTTCTTTCCTTCAGATACCATTATGTATTTCAGAAATATAAATATAAATGACACACTTTTATAATAATAAAAAAATATTTTGATCCTGTAACAAAGTCCTACCAATACTACAAACACGAATTAAAACATAAAATATAAACCCGCAAATTAAAAAAGCCTATTTCCATCAAATAGAAGCAATGGAACTTTTGGACTACCATCCTCACATACAGGTATCTGGCCAAATAAAATGCCAGCAATTTGGATTTCAAGCAAATATAAACTTCAGTGAAGACCAAGCATTAAAAGTAAACCACTGTATTCTTCAAACTATGCTCTCCCTTGGGAACATAATCCAACTTCTTTTGTCTGACTCAACTGAGCAATGAAGGTGTATCATAACACTTTACCTGAATTAAATATGATAGCTTCTCTTAAAGGAAAAAAAAAATCCAACACACCATGAAACAGGAACAAATACTTTTGCTTATACCAGGCCTATAATTTCAATACCATTAACACATATTTAATATGTCAGAATCTTTTTATATGGCTACTTCGGTTGTGTAAGAAGGCACCAAAAGCTTTTGATTTATATGGACATGCATGTAAGCACACCAAACTGCAAATACACAGCATTCCAAAGAAGATGAAAATGGGAGATTAAAAATCTTGGCTTTGTAAAAATGACAGATGGATGTATCATCCAGGAGTCTCTGTTATCCCAAAGACAAAACAGTTACTAGATACCTTTTACAAAGAGCTCAGTTTGGGGCTCTCAGGCTCCTGCACCAAGTACACTCAGACTCTCCTGGCTGTCAGGCTCCCACCAGCTGTGGGGTCTGTCACATCTGTCCATTTTTGTGCTGTTGGTGCTCCCTGATTCTGTGCATCAGTGAAGTGCTAAGGAATGTTCAGCTCCCAGCACCACAGACCATTTCAGGAGCTCCCCCTTGTTGACTCTCAAACAGAACTGCTGCCCAAGAGAGCCCACCTGAACTTTTCCTGAGCACTTCTTCAAATGATTACTGTGTGACACATACTTACATGAAAAGAAATTATTTCATTTCTAGACTCAAGGCAGGGATTTGAACTCAGGTTTTATTCTGCTTCCTTGCCTGCCTTACCCAGGGCTGTCAGGATAGGTCTGCCAAGTGACAACAGTGGTGGTTCAGAGAAGGTTCCAAAACCAGAGCTGGGAACTGGCTGCGGCATCACCTGACCAAAGCTGCTTCCCCCACAGCCTGCCATGTGATTCTCAACTTGCACTGAGTAAATACACATCAAGGTCTCACCTTTTGGCTATATCAGCAGTTAACCAGCTCAACCATCAGAGCATGAAGCAGAGCACAGGCTAAAAACTGCAGCTGAACCTGGAGCGTGAGCAGGAAGCTGCAGGACACCACCATGGCCCCTTGCCAGGGGCCGGAGGCAGCTGGGACAGCTCAGGGTGACAGAGCAGGGCAGGAGGTGACAGAGAACAGCAGGGCAACAGCACCATGGCGGGGGGTAGCCAGACAATGACAGCAGTGCCCTTAAAGGCTGACCACACACAGCTGTCAACAGCAGCATCTTTATCACCACCCTTGTTTTAGTAGTTAAGCAATTATGAGTGGACATGTCCAAAAAACAGGTCAATGTCTTACTGTCCCTGATAATTAGCACAGAAGTTCAGGGGCAAGAGGCAGCATACATATTTACTGATAAGTCACATCAAAAAAGTATCTCACGTCTAAATTTATTCTGTTGCACTTATGAAATGCAGAAAACTCAGCAAGGTCACTACCATTTGCTAAGATAGGTAGGGATGACAAACATCTGGAAAACATCTCATGGCTTAGGGGAGTACGGTCTCATCCTACTTTTCCCACTCCTTTTAGTAATAAAGGTCCAGTTTTACTGGAATCACTACAATATTTGAAATTTAGAAAAATGCTGAATGGAGGCCAAATAGGTAAAAAAATAGAGATTTCATAAAACTATGATCCGTATATGGTAATAACAATCAGTCTGATTTGGGTGGAAGGAAAAGGAGTATGACTGAAGTTGCGTTAAGAAGTCTTGAGTTCCACAAACTGCTGAGCATCCTGTTTTTCGAAAACTGCGGTCTTTCATGTGCCCAAATGTCATGGGATACTAAGGCATTTTTGAGAACTTTTAACCCATGCCTTCTTATTTCAGGGAAACAATTGATTAACATTTAAAGGTCATGTGTGATTTCAGAATGTTTCAACTGCTTTCCACAAATCTACTTGTTCATCACTAATACAGATCTATTTCTTACAAATATCTAAGATTAGCCATATGCAATTACAACCTTAGTACAATGAAAAAGCGTATGAGGGCAGGTAGTTTCACAGGATCAAGGAATCACCTTAAATTTCATATATATCTGTAGCAAAATAATGACCCAACTGAGTCTAATACTCCTTTGCTTTCTTTTAATACTATACAATATTCAAACAAAAAATAGCCAGGCCTAATGGCCCATTAAATAGACAGTACTGAACAATAATAAATTTTTTTTGCAATTGATTTAACATCCTCAGTTCAACTTAACTGGCTATGAATAAGATTATTTCCATTGCAAAGGATATCTAAAACATCACAAAGAATATGCACATTTATTCTAAAATGAAGCAAACTATTAACATAGTATGTCTGTTATATCAAAAAATCTTCACACTTTACAGCAAATTAAAGAAACAAATACAGAAGAATAATTTGTAAGAAAATGATAAGTTCTTATTTACTTGCATCTAATGCTGTGGCCTTCCCCACTGTGATTCTCAGTGTGACTACTAGGAATTCCTATCCCAAAGGAGCCTACAAACTTGAGGTAAACCCCCCTCCCCCCCCAAACAGCCACTAGAGGAAAAATAAAAAATCAACACCTTTACCAGTTTTACAACTATGACACTGCCAGATGCAGACCCTCCTTGCTTCTGTGCTCTGAGAAAAGCTGGCTATATATGCTCTCACTCTATCTCCTGTATGTAACTTCTCATTTTCTCCATTCATTATTTAAGGATTTTGTGAATTTAAGTTATTTCAGTTATTTTATGATTATTTTTCTTTTGTACAATCTCATTTTACTTCTGACCAATACACATGACTGATGTTCTGCCTTTGTTGAAGGAAAGAAGGTTGTGCTGCCAGCCACAGCAGAAGCCACCACTGGAAACTTCCAAAACTACACTTCTTTTCTCAAAGAGATCTGCCACTGTAAATATGAGAGAGATGATCATGAATGATCAATTAAAAGGAAGTAGCTGAAAAGAAAAACATGTTCTGGAAAGCACCCATACGTAAACCCAGAAAATGTAATGGAGGCCTCCTTTTTGGATGGGGTAAAGCTTCCAGTGACCCAAGAAATGCCTCCAAATCTCATTTCTTATTTTGCATTGGATCTATTTCAGTAAGACATTATATCTTCCTGGAAAGATGAGTGATTGTATTTTGTTAAATATTCATCCTGAAGTAGCCATTGAATCCTGACTCTGTTTTAAGCAGTATGAAAGAAAACCACTGAGAGTGATGTGGAGTAACTATATTATAAAACTGTTCTATTTATATAATGCACAAATGCTCAAAATTTACTACAGCATATCCAAACTTCCCCTGCAAAAACCCCAAGAAAATATCTCTGTATTCCAAGTATTTTTTCTTTCACAGTAATAAAGTTCAAAAGACACATGGCCATCGGCTTAATAAGCTAAAAGTAAAATAAGACATTCTCATTATCCTGCTACTTACTAACATTTAAGACCAATGTTCAGACCACGACTGTAGTACCACATTCATCTGGCACTACATTTTTCTTTTTTATTTTATTTCACTATTTTTAATCTCCAAATAAATTAAAAGTAAGATCCTAAAGTTCTGTCAATTTTACATCATTTCTGAAACATGCTTAGTGATTACCAAGGACATATTTTTTTGATTCCTCAGTATGTTATTCACAAACCTAAAACCCATAGCCATGATCAAATTTAAAGACTTCAGGATCTCATTATCATATTAAAGACTCTCAGCCTGCTATGAACACCACTGATCAAAAAACCCCCCCACACACAAAGGAAACACTCATTTTGTATTTTTAATTAAAACCTTCAGAAGACACAGTCTTGTGGCCAAATATATGCCAAGCATGAGTGAGGCACTTTGTCTTTCCAACAAGGCCACACACCCTTTTGCTAAATATTTTAAAACTGGAGCCATTCTTCAGCCCCCCTTCACTGCATCTTTGTAAACATATGATCTATGAATGCAGTCCCTGCTGCAGGCAATAGTGTCGGTTCCAAATACGTCATGCTCTGCTGCCTCTTGATTTTCTGTTTCAGAATCAACCCAGGGCAAGCTTCTTCTATAATAGGCCTAATTAACACATTGTGTTCTGCTCTGCTTTGATAGAAAAAGAGATTGCCCACCAAATAGTTCAAAATCAGATCTCTAAGAAAACATAAGCCTTTGGTAAAAATAAAACAAAAGGTTTCCAAATATTGTCATCTTGTAATAATACACAATAATAATAGATGTAATAATAATATCTTGTAATAATAGTAATAATTTAATTAGCTTGACTTTTTCTTCACTTTTAAAAATAGGAATAACACCAGCATTTTCACAGTATGGTTTTCAGTATTAGGAAAAATGACATCAGGAGGGACTCATCCCTTGAATAATGAAGCAGGAGAAAGGGGTTAGGCACCCTTACAGGTCATGAGTCACAAAGCCCATGTCAGAGCAGTAAAACATTACAAGAACGGTGGGCCACTGAATTAATGGCTACAGTGTCATGCTCCAAATTATTACTATTTTTGTTCAGATACAACTCAAAAATTTTGTTTTTCTGATAATGGGTTCAGCACTGAGCCCATTAGCAGTTAAAAAAAATCAGATCAAATGTTAGAAAAGCTGAAGATAAATTAGAAACTAATTATTGAGGCCGCATTCAGTCACTAGTATCACTTTAACACCACATGCATTTCCCCGTTTTATCAAAGAGATGGGACAGACCTGGAAAAGAGAGAAAAGGGTGACTATACATTGCAATGAGCTGCTGCACTATCTAAAATGAAATAAAGACATTGCAGCCTCAGTGACTAATGAAGGATATCATAAAGACATTGCTTTTAAATTATGAGTGGCAAAAAAAGTAAGTAGAATTGGATTGATCAATACATTCAAAGGAATGGGCACACCATTAGAAGAAATAGTGCCATTTGTACAAGAACATATACTACACAATACATCACTTTTAAGGTTTGGAAAAGCTTACTACTAAATGTCAGGTAGTAAATATTATCACAGGTTCAAAAGTAATTGGGTAAATTGATGTAAGAACAGGCCATCAAGGCTTAATAAATGAGGGGACACCACTCTTGGCTATATAGTAGCAATACCAAAGCAGCATCTACATGTCTGCCCCATCTCTATATTCTCCCTGTTATTGTCTCCTATTAGTGATAAAGTGGCAGGCTAACAACCTTGGTCTGTCTTGGCATTGCTATTACTGTGTGTTCTAGGAAACTGGGAAAAAAAAAAAAAGTGTAACTGCAACAGGAAGGGAAAACTGTGCTCAATTATACAGGCAAAATGCATTGCTCAGGGAAGTCAGTCAGTCACCCGTAGTGTAGTACTGAGGCTCGAAACTACTGCTCTTAACCATTTCTGGTTTGCTTATTTTTTAAAGAACATTTGATTTTGGTGAAATTGAGTATTCTCATGTAAGTTCTGTTTACAAGTCAAGTCAAAAACCACTTTTCACACATGCATCCATGAATCCAGAAAAAAACCCTTTGCCAGAAAAAGTGCAAGGCATTATTTCATTAGGCCAATGTGTACAGTTGAATAAACAAGACATAATTTCCTGCATTTGAAAGGATGGGAAAAAGAAACCCAAACAGTACATAAGACATGAAAACCAAACTGAGCTTTTAAAGCATAAGTGACTATTAAAGCCATGCATGATCCACTGTTTTGGAGATATTACTATTTAATGCCACACTCTAGTCCCTCTTAATGGAATCCACTAGGGATCACTCTCTGCCATTAAATAGAGTTCCAAACAAACCTGAAAAGGTCGTCGGGTAACGGAGAGATTCTTCTTGGAGGCAACAGAGGAATCTTATATGGGGGTTGGGAATACATCATCAAGCAAGAAAAATAACTGAAATCCAAAAATGCAAAATTGTGTGATCGTTGGTTTTGTCTGATTGAAAAAATGTCCCAGCAGGCATCCATGTAGAAAGGCTGTGAGCAAAGTAGTGAAGAGTAAGCACATACTAGCATGGGATCCAACCCCACTGCAACTTTGAATAATCTCTCCTCTGAAAGAAAGCTGGATTTACCCATTATCAGTTCTTAAAACCAGTAAAATGTCAAAGAACTCAATTAAAGCATAAAGGTCTAAGGAAATCATGTTTGCATTGAAATCTAAAAAAGAAGCATAAGGAAGCATCAATGTTCCAGGAATGTTCTATATTATCAAAAAAATACAGAATAATATAGAGAAAGGCATAAATAAAAGAAAGAATAATTAAAAAAATGAAAAATGTGAAGAAAGACACATATAAAGACAGGCATTCAAGGACTACATCAGAATAAGTTGTTTGCCTGGTCAAGGGATGAAAAAAAACTTATTGCTAATACAACCCACTATGGCATTTAGTAAGATAGAAAGGACCAATGATTTCTATTTGATGTTGATGTACTGAAATAAAACTAATAATGAAAGTAAGCTAGAAGTGTCAAATTCATATTCCACTTAGGAAAATAGGAAATATGTTTTCTGCAGAGAAAAAGACAGGATTTAAATATTCTGCAGACAAACCCTTCCTTAAAAAAGTAAAAATAAGTTCAAAATAAATAAGGAGGTGGAAGCTTGCTTGTCATGTTAAGTGGTTTAAGTGTGTGGCACTACACAGGATGAAAGGTACCACTACCCTTAGAAGGTGGATCAGGATTTTTAAAAAGGTAATCTGTCTTTCATCATCCCTGCAACGTCGGAGGGAACAGCGATTTCACTATTTTTGGCAGAGGAGTGGGCAAGCAGCCACCTTGAAATGGTTCTCAGTCATAGTGTTACCTCTTCCAGGCCATAAAACAGTCACTAGTATTTTAGAATAAGATGGGAATCGAAAATAAGATGGAAACCTGCCATTTCATTGCATATGCTGCAGAAATAGATGCAGAAATTCAAAATTAGATAATGAAGTTGTGGACTGTTTTTAAACCATTACTTCAGCAGATGGAAAAAGGCCAAGACTTGGGTCTTCTGCTCTGTCAGCAGAGGACACCAAGACTGTTACTGGAATGAAAGGATGTACAACTCTTGTGCTTTATCTTTTCTGTATGTGTGAGCACACCTACAAGATCACATCGTCAGGGAACAGAAAGGAGACTATTTAAGCATCTCATTCTGTATTAAATATCCAATTATTTCGCTTGGCCAAGATAGCAGGGCCGCTGTGCATACGCAAAACAGAACTTTTATCACTTCAGTGTATTTTTCAGAAAATAGTTGGTTGTTTAAATACCAAGATGGCCATTTAGTAAACACACGAAGTGCAGGCTGGAAAGAAAAGTTAAAGCCTAACAGCCTCCTTGAGTCCAAGTTAAATGAAGGGTAACCCTTTGCATTCATTGCATATTCAAAATGCCATAGAGTGCAAATAGCTCTTATATGGTAAATATATCAACCAATTTAGTATATGATAGAAAGAATCATCTCTAAGACTTGTGGAATAGAAGAATTTTCACCTTCCATGCAACCTCATGCAAGTTTCTGCACCGCTTACTAAAATGGATCATCCCCTATTATGTTAGAGCAGGACAACAAAAAACCCCACTCAAAATAAAATACAGCATTCTTTTGTTAATGAGCTGTATTATCTTCATGTCCTCGAGAGAGGACAAGAAGACACAAATCCCATAATAAAATACTATACTTTGTGTTGGAAAATTTACTATAGACTACTTCCTTCAACCACAGAGATCTATTTCCTTGGATTTGTACTCAGGAGTAAGAATACCCTCAGAGCATAGTAAGAAAGGAAACACTATGAATGGGAAGTGTCTGCATAACAATATGGCAAGTGCCAGATACATTTACAATATTTTATTTTCAAAACCAGGAGAGGAATAAAAAATACAAAAGAAATAAATGACAACTGAGGTTGTTACTGCCCAGAAAATGAAAACCTATAGCTTGACTAAATAAATAAGACTTTCAACTGCTGGAAATGAAAGCCAGCCCTCACCTCAGTAAGTTCTTCAAATGCACATTGAGCCACACACTCCAGCTGACAAAACTCTTCCCTCAAAGTACAGAGAGCTTGTTCTTAGGAAAAGTAAACTAAAATATCTAGGATATTTTACAATATTTTACATGTACAATATGCCAGGAAACCTGGCAATCTGTTCTGCACATAAATAGAAAGGGATTGTTAGTTTCTCTAGTCAAGAAACTTTTAGCAGCTTATCTAATTGTGCTGCCACTACTAGAGAAAGCCACTAATATGGAGAAACACAAAAAATTGAAAATTTATTACTCTAGTGTACCGTAAAACATTTGTGTACCGTTAGTTGTTACTGTATCTTACCAGGACAGCACAAGAAAAGAAACAGAAAGGAAGAAAGCACATGGGGCATTTCTGCTATATAATATGGAACTGTAGCACATGTAGTGTGGTGTCACATTCTTCTCTGAAGTCATATTCTCTTTTCAAAAAAGACTGAGTATGTTGGTAATGAGGCATAATTTTTGCAATTAATTCTTAATGCCTCTAGTAAAATCTGTGAATGTTTGTAGCATGTGGCACTGCAGAGCAATCCATTTCAGACATCTAGCACTCATATTCCCAACCATAATTCCCAAGTCTAAATGAAACCACTTGAGATGTACTGTCTGACTAAAGTAAAATAAGAAAAAATGGTAGGACCAGTAATACTTATTCTGGAAATTTTGAAAGATGCAGTGTGGTATCTCCAATTTTAAAGGACTGGCTTTAAATTTACCAATTACCCTCAGAGGGGAAATGAATCTAGTACTTACAGACTCCCAGTCTTGTCCTATGAGCGGGAATACAGCTACCAATGTTAGCTTTCAGCTGATGAAGGGAAAAAGGGAACTCCTGGGTGAAACTCCCCTGGGCTTTAGCAATGAGATAAATGGCCCAGGAAAGCCTAAGGATAGGCTCCCTCCACAGTAAATTTTATTGCCTTGTGCCTTGAACAGTCAGGGCAGTGGTCTGCACTGTTCTCCCAAAACCACAAGATGGTGAGAGTCTATTGGCAGGGGGAATTTCATGGAACACTCACAGCCAAACTCAAACATTTTTGAAGACAACCACCACCCAAGCCTTTTACTTCTCAAGTGAACAATTAAAAGTAAGCATACAGGAAATAACTTTGGGAATGAAATGAACACCAGCTGCATCTCATGTATGATTTGTTAGCTTCTATACACCCTTGTATCATGAATCAGCATCTAATTGTATTTCTCCTGAAAGCTTATTAAGAAAGATAACTCATCTGTGGGAGGGAGGAAAGCAAACACCATAGTTTAGTTTCCTTTTATATAAGACATATTACACAATGGAGTGCAAGGCATAAACGTCTGTCAAAAAAAGTGTATCTCTGCTTAGTACCAGAAGAGTTATGTCTAAGTGGATCCAAAGGGGAATAGTAAAAAAATAACGGGTCCTTGGCAGGCAGATACAGATACATAAGCAGTCTGTTGCTCAAGCTTTCAAGACAGTCATATTATCCTGAAACCACAAAGGTACAGAAATTCGTAGTGGTCTCAGATGAGGAAGAAATCTTGTTTACTTAGGCTTTCAGGACTGTCCTGTAAAGCATCTCCAGAAGCTTAGTGATCAAGTGCAAAAACTGTTATTTAAGGCTCATAAAAACAAACCGACAGACAAAACTCCCACCCCACTCTTGATTCCAGTGTGAAATACTCTATCATTTAGGCAACAGGACAAAAAAAATGTGGGTGAGAAGCAGAAGGAAAAACAATGTGGGATGTGAGAAGCTCCACTGCAATCTCATCTTTATCCCACCTATTTCTCACCCGATATTTCTTGAGTATCTTAACCACGAAAATCCTTTCCTTCTGGAAAATCTAACAAGCACTTTAATTCACTATGATCAAGTGAGTGGGGCCAGAGGTCACAAGCTAGTCGGAGGTATGCTCTGTACATGCAGCTGCAAAATACACCACCAGCTGCACAAATCAATGAAGATCTGCCAGTTCAAGAATTTATGTTTAAAAGTCATATAAAATAATGTGCAGTACAAACTCAGATAAAGATTGAAGCAAAGATCCAGTGTCTCAGTGAACTTTGTTGAAAATACCAATTTGTTGAAAAAAACCCCCCTCCAATTAGCTCTTTGTAGCAAGCCTCAGTCTGGAAAAGACTAAGTGCTTTATCTGTCATGCAGTCCACTACTCAATTACAAACCAAATCTAAGTTGTTTCGTTCCTTGTAACAGCTAGGTTTTTAATTTTCAAAGATTTCAATGCCATGATGTTTCAATACGTAATTACTTCTCATAAATTACAACAAATTTCTGCAACACAGTAGAGCTGAAAGTACAAATTTATAATTTGTTCTTTCATAAATCTTGTATTATTAACCAGTCAAACGGATAATCAGTTTTGACATGTAAAAAAAATCTGTTATAGTTCTAATCCAAAAGCAGTATCTACTAGAAGAAAGTCTGCTACTTTAAATGCTTTGAAAATACAAGCATATATTCATATTCGCTTGCAATAGGAAAGAAGAGATTTTATTTCAAAACTATTTCCCAACAAAGTTGACAAAACCGAGGAGAGAAACATAACAAAAGATGCTGGGATTGCAGTAAGGTCTAGGTTTGTTTTGTTTTTCAAGATCAGTCATCTGAAAACTCAGACAAGATGTGTTCTTCATCAGGTGCTAAGATGCTTTAAGAACTTTGGAGAGAGAAGTTGGTGTGCTACTGCAGTTCCCCGAGAGCCACCCTCCTGGACTACGATCAGTTCTCACTACTCTGCTTCCCCTGTGCTTGTCCAGCGAGGACTCAATATTCACTTACTGGACTCCTCTAACACACCAAAATTTGTGAGGATGAGAACTCAAAAAACTGATACTTGAAAGCCCTAATACTCCTCCAGAAGCAGGAAACCTAGACTGAAAACATTGTGAAGGAACAGTCCCAAAAACCTGCTGTCTTTGGTCAAAAAACCCTCTTGAGCTGCTGAGAACAGCACTGAATCAGAACTGCAGCACTCCAGAAGTTAATAACAACTTTATAAAGGTACAATACCCATATAAGAGATTCTTTTTGATAGAAGAAAGAGAAAAATGAAGATTTCCCAGTGTCAAAAGGTTACCCCACACAGCTGGGGCTGAAATCCTCACCTCTAACTCAGTCACCAACTTCTGAATTGCTTCAGGACATGCTTCCGAGATTTAAATACTTATCTCCGAACAAATATGTGACATATCATGTGACACCTTCCAAAGGCTCTTTTTTCTAAACTTTTACTCAATTGTCAAACTTAGTACTTTTCTTGACAAAATAGCGGTGTCCATTCTGACCAAAATAACAGGAATTGAGCTTGACCCGTACCAAGAGAAGCTGGTGTTGAAAGAGGCAGAAGAATTGGTACTACTTCATGTCCATTTAATTGACTTCTTAACACAGAACTATTCCAGAGCAAAGGGGAGAGACTGAGACAAGAAAATTTTTGCTAAGCAAAAACTGACAGGTGAAAACTGACTACCAAAACTTCTCTTAGTTATGAGAGAACTCTGAATTTTTCCAAGGGTATTTTGAGTCAACAACTAAGTTACAAAATCAGGAAAACCCCCAGACAATAGCCAAAAGACAATGAAGTTCCTCAATCAGAAGGAAAACAAGATGTAGCATATAGCTGAAGTGTCAAAATCATCAAGTCAATGCTGAGCTGAAATACATAAAACAGCTATGAAAGAGAATAGTAAGAAAGCTAAAAATAACTTGTGTTGCTTCAGATGAAGGACCTGAGTCCTTCCTCTTTTTTTATCAGAAGAGTAAAAAAAATACTTTGAAACCTTGCCATGCCTATCACTGCTGACTCAAGGGCATCACACATCAATCTGTATCATAAAAAATAGGCTAACAGCTCCCACAAAGAAAACAGTATCTGTGTTATCAGGAGAGAGAGAAAAAAGAAATAATGAAAAAACTAAAGAAAGAAGGAATGTGGCTATCCACTTCCTGCTTATACTAAGCCAACCAGTTCACCTTAATTTGTGCATACTATTTCATCTCCCAAGAGACATAGCTTTGCTCTATTGTTCTGCAATTTAACTGGAAAACCATCAGACCTCAAAGGAAGGCTTTGTGGAGGCTGTTGGAGAAGAAAACTAGAAGGCATCACCAACAGGATGCATGTGCTACCTGATTTCGAGTTCTTTCCTGCATCTTGGGGAAAATTCATGATTCACAATCACAGGTGAAAACAGTCTTCATGGACAACTGATCTTTTGGATTTCATCACAGCATTTAACCTAAGTAGACTTTTAAGTCTAGACACGATCTGATTCAAAACATGGTATATTAATGAAAAAATACAGCATGTAGAATAATTGTAGCGTACACAAAAATCAAAATTATATAAAAGTTCATAGAAATACATGAGGAAAAACAAAACATACACTTAAGAGAACTTGCTCTTTTTGCAATTGTGATGCTGTGGGTGTATCACATTACTCGTGGCAGTAGCATATAGCAGGATAATGATCATCAAAGGATCAAGATGTAAATTGTTTAATTTATACCACGGAGTTTTTACAAGATAGCTTGGCAACTTCCCCTGAAATACGAGTATCTTTAAAATATGACACATATTTGTATTGCCTAAGGTCTACTCCCATGCAATAGAAGTTACTTCAGCAGTAACAAACAGAGTGACCTCTAATCAACCGAACTTGTCCTGCTCTCAGAATACCACATAAATCAGTTGCTAAGGAGTTGCCAAAGTCTTACTAAGTGCTTGAAACCTCTTCCTAGATGGGAGTAACAGAATTAAATTTAGGATGTTTTTGGGTACCAGTGTCCAAACTCCAAATAATATATAACCATGTAATGTTCACCCCAAAACAAGTGGGTTTATTGTTGACTTCTATAAAATGTACTCTCAGACTCTTAATGTTATTTTACACAAAATGTAAAGGATCTCCCCATCTTTCCAAATATCAAGTAGTATGGATAAATCGAGGCCTTTTCGAATCAACCTATATTTCTCACTTCACTCTTGTGAGAAATCTTGCATGAAATTTTTCCTTCACACTGGAGATACACTAAAGCTATAAGGAAGTTATTTGTAAATGCCAGCTTCCACCCAACACAGATGAATTTCTTGAGTTTCCTATAACTGACAAATGTTAAGTCTGACAACCTTTATTTGCATCTTCTCAAACAGCAACTCTTTGCCACCACTGACAGCTTAAGCAGCTGCTTCCCCTTCCTTCTTACTGTGTTGTGCTGGAGCTTTATTTTTGGTTTGGTCTGTTTCCCAAACCCATTCACGGCATGCCCACGCTGACACGCATACCAATGCCATGGCAGGACATGAGGGAGAAACGCCGTCAAGACCATGGCAAACACTGCATCTGAATTACGCTGTGCAGGAGCAATCTCTGCCCCTCACCTGTGTCCAAAGGCAGCCCAGTCAGATTTGTTTCCCAGGGTTCACCAGAACCACTGAAGTGCCAGCTGCAGCACAATTATAAAAACAGCAGACCACTATGAGACCTCAATGATGGTAATAACCAGGTCAAGAAATGCTTCGGAATTTTGTTGGTGCTCTCTGTGGGTACATTGTAATTAGTTGGTTACTTGCAGTGAAGCTGCAAATATATCATTAATCTTTAAATAAAATATGCATGTTGCACAATTTCCCTCTTTCACAAAGGAAAGGGTTTGATTTTGAACATGTGAGGGTTAACACAGTACAGTGGCTTGAAAATTCTGTTATTGCCAGGTGTTCTCAGCAATGTTAATGGTCAGAAAACACAGGTGAAAATTCCCCCATCTTTATATCTCTCAATAGATCTAAAAGAATGCAGAAATACATTTAAGATACATAGACACAAAACAATTCCAAGAACAACTGAAGATGCAGCAGCCTTTTCAGAGCATGGGAAGAGCTTGAAAGGAAAGACCATATATACATATTAGAATATATATTTAAGGAAGCGATACTGGAGAGATTTAACCTAATTAGTTAATTCTTCTAGAGTCAATTTCATCAAGGCAACATAACTTTTGGGATAAAGGGCAAATCACATACAAGTACCATACAACTCACAGTACTTCAACTATGGTACTTATCATTGAAATAATGCACATGCAAAATATGCAGTTTTGTCTGTTACTAAGAAACTAGCAAATGTACTTAGACACTTTGGAAAAATAATGAGAAAAAACACAACATAATTTAAGTTGAAAATAGAAAAATTTAAAACAATTATTTTATTGTCTTCTGCTTTCTCTATAAAAGATTATTCAACACTGAATTTCAAACAATGCCTTGTAATTCCTAAAATATGCTGTTCTGGAAAATTATTAAGGTTTCCAGTTACATTCCCACTGTTCCAACTCAATCTAATTAATTGCATTTTGATTTTTCATAAACATATAAAAAAGCACATTTTTGTACATTTGAATTTTGAATTGCCTGACATTGCAAGTAGTTTTTATAAAACGAGTTTTTCGATATATTTAAAATATAGGAGCATTCACAGCAAGAAGCTATGCTACACCAACGAAAACACATTGCATTGGTAGCCTTCATAGATCAAAGTAACTGAATAAAATTATTTGAAATACAGCTCCTTTCAGAGGTTATTAAAATTTCGTGCTTTTTTTTTTTTTTTTAATCTGGAAAGACTGGGAGGAGAAGACTTTGCAGAGTTCTCCCTCTCTTCCAATTGAGCAGGAAAAAATTGCCTCTCTGATTTAAGCAGGAAAAAAAATTGTGTTGATGCTTCCTATGAAATCAGAACAGGATTATTTTTAAGTCTTTTCATTAATTACATGGTAACCTGCATTCTTTGGGTGGTGAATAAAAGAGGCATTTATTTCCCATAGAAACAATTGCCTGTCAAACAAAGCATAAAAAGACAAAAGACAGAAACACTGTTTCAGCTTGAATGCCTTAATGTCACCATTTGTCATGCAGCACTTCCTCAGAAAACCCCGAAGTACCGTTAACTCTGCTCCTCTTTACACTGCACACTTTCTCCGTTGGTACGGGATTAGAATGTGCCCAGCCTGACGATGAAACAGCAGAGCCATCGCACATTGTTATGCAACTCACTGTCTGCAAGGGTGGCTCGTAGCTCCTTCTTTATTCAGCAAGTGCCAAGTGCATGTTTAATCAATGTCACAGCTCACCACAGTGTGCAACTAAAGCCACTGTCATTCCTCTCTTCAGATTTGCCTGGCTGAGTTATGCAATGCTCCGAAGAATACCTTGGAATTCTTTCCAGAGGCTCTGAATGCAGGTGTGTGACAGTGTTCACACTACTGCCAGCAAAGCAGACCTCTTTTCATCCTTTTTCAGGCTGGACTAAAATTACATAGTGTGACTGCACATAGTTCGCTGCATTTGGAATTACAGCATGTCAATGTGAGAAAGCCTCTTCAGACGGCTGCCACAAAGAGTAAATCAAAGGCTGGGTGTTTCTGAAGTCTTAATAAATAACGAAGTATAAGTGAATAAAACCAGGAGCCGTTTGTATTTTTTTAAAGACAAAACAGAACAGCATGCATTTTGTTGCTCTGCATCAGCTAAGGAAAAAAAGCCCCAGTTTTAATGAGAATTAGTCAACAGTGAGGACCATTATGAGAAAGAGCTTCACTGTTTTTTCGACTACACTTGCTTTACTGGATTACTGAGAAAGAACACCAGTCATTTGGAAGATTCTGCAACATTACTATCCTCACCGATAAACTTCTTCATCAAGAAACTGTTCATGTTCCTATCTGGTCTGTCTGAAAGAGGAGAGCAGCGCCTTCATGAAGATAAAAGCCTGGCTCGCCACTGAATCGACGAGTAAGAAGGATGTCTGATGACATTTTATTCCTGATGCAATGTAGGGTAAGAAATACCTTTTTTTTTTTTAACCTTTCTGTAAGATATGCTCTGAGCTGATGACATTAATTAGACTCACAGCAGAAATACATTAATCTCTAACGATTAAAGCTATTTGCCAGGAGAGAAAGATGCTATTGCACTATAAAATGTGATTGTATATCTTCAGTAAATTGGAGTAGAACTAGCAGAAATCCCCATCAAATTTCTGATCAATAAAGCTAAAACAGCATAGCAGATTACATACAAGATCAACATCCCAGTCACAAATGAACATAATTTTACAGGGAATATGTTTCTAGAGGATATTTGACCGTAAATTAAGAGTACAAGAGCAGCTAAGTAATAGAAATGACTTGTCAACCTCACAAAAAAAGATAAGCAAGCAAAAAAAAGATAACAAATCATATATGCATCTGTAAACATATCCTCAAATTCTTATATTGCATAGAATGTTGCTATAAAAGTACTACCATCCGGTGGCATACTGCAATAATCGGCACATATAACAGCCACCTTTATACTTGGAGAGACAGACATTTTCTGTTAAATGTTTACTGTTGCATGGATGTCCAAAAGCTGATCTATTAAACATGGACAAAGATAAGATCTCACTTGCAATTGCCTACGTGGGGCTCACTGGTGAAAAACAACTGTGATACTGTATTAAGGAGGCATATTTTCCATGTTTGAAAACAGCAGACATAAATATTTTCAACTGGTTTTGTAGACTGGCANGTTCACACACCTGCTTTCACCAGTTTCATCTTTTATAAGGAAACAAATTAGTTGGCTAAAGATAAATTTTAAATGTCTTTTGTAATAAAGCATAGTAACTGGCTTGAAGCACCAAGCTAGTTTTCACTCCTATCAAATCTGTACCTACAGAACATTCATTTTTAATGTGGACATGTTCATACAAAAAGAAAACAAAAGACAAACACAACTCAATAAATGCAGCATTAAAAAATGTTGTATGAAGAACTACAGAATTGTTTCTAAAAAGATCAAACCTTGCATTTTGTCAGACCAGATTTACCATTTGCTTTCTTTTTTCTAGCTAGCTGCCAGAATACTGGTGAAGGTATTTGCAGGAAAAATGGGGACCTCTGCCATCACAACACTGGAAGATGTAAAAAGGCAAGAGGAGAAAGAGGAAAAAGAAGAATCCATTTTAGCACTGCTTGGGATTATTGGAACTGTGCTCAACTTATTTGTTATTGTTTTTGTGTACATCTACACTACACTTTGATGACATTTTTGAAAATCAATTGTACAGCACAAAGTGCAAAGACCTGCAATGGTAAGAATGATTTCTAAATTTAAAGCAAAAAACCCAGCACACTCTGAAAAGAGTACCAAAAACATTCCAGAGTGAAGTGTCTGGCTAAGGGTGCTGCATCAATGACTGCAAAGTGTACCCATCGGCCCAGCTAGGGTGCTAAATTACGTAAATGAAAGCAGACCAAATGCAACTTCTTAATGGTAACAGATGAAATCGGAATAGCAGGATCCGAGCTGGCACTGTTTTATTGCCAGCAAACATGCAAGACAGAAATGTAGGCAAACGCTGAAATTAATCAGAACATAGAAAGAGATAAACTAAATATATAAGTAACTATAAGCAAGTTTCATGCTTTCCATGGTTTTGTGCAGTATGTCTCTTCATAGCTGAGAGCAGAAAACAGGCAAAAGGGTTTTTTATTTTTAGGCTGCTATAATTTAGACTTATAACTTACACTAATGTATAATAAGTGTGGAAACAGGAACACTGTTATACTAGAAGTTGTAATATTATAAATAAAATTTTGACTATTGACTATATCCTGCAGCATTTTTGTTAGTCTTGTGGAAAGCTGAAAAAGGTTAGATTTTCTTGCCTTTACTAAATCTGTATTTGAAATCATCATGCTATACTGACAATGTGCTTTTCTAATTAAAAATACTTTAAAGTTGTGTGAAAAAATAAAGAATAATTTTAGTACTTCTTTTAAGACATATTAATAATTCCAACGACACACTAATACATATTCTTTAAATGAAAAAAAATCTTAAATTACATTTTCTATATCATCATTATTAGAATGTGTTTAACAGAAGCCAAATACACTTCTCATTTTTTCACCCAGATGCTTATTTTCAAGTAAAACATATCATGCAAGGATTCACAGTGTTGCATGGAAAACAGGCTTAACCTCTGTCCAGAAGACAGCACTCTCCCTTTCTGGACCAGGTCCTGAAGACATTTTCCCTTTCTGCACTATGACTGAGGCCCAGAATTGCAACTCTTAAGCATACCTCACAGAACATGCCATTTGGCTACAGAAATTAGCGAAACAATTTCCATATATTTAATTAAATCTACATATGCCTTTAAACTAGATCCAAAGCAGCAGACAGTCTGAGACCATAGAAGTTTTTGCATACATGAATGTATCTCACATGTACCTTATAATGAAAATTACTTTTGAGAGTTTAGGATTAAAAACTCATTAAATAAATAACATGAAATAAAGTAAAGAGACAGTGATTTTAATAAATACTTTTCTTACTATTACATGTGCCACAGAGGAACAACAGAGCAGCTGCATTTCTGAATATCAGCTCAGTTTCTTCTAGGCTACAAAACTACATCCAGTCCCTCCATAAAATGACATGCAAAGAAATACATCCCTTATAAATGTGATAGCTTATTAGTGTATAGAATTTGGTAACTTCTAAACCAACTGAGCCTTTGGAAATCACTTCGAAATCAGTACATGCATAGAATAAGGTCAGGGATCTAGAAGAGAATGAATTTAGCAATGATATTTCAGTCAGTTGCAGAAACATTGTAACACGAATTTATGGACAAATGTGGTGGAAGATGGTATATTCTGGTTTTGCAACTCTGAGTCAATACTGGCTCAACTAGAAAAAATGATAAACAGAGCTGAGGCTGCACTGGAAGGAAGCACATGCAGACAAAAAAATTATTCACTAGCCACAGTCTTCAGCAAGTATATATTAAATGTATACTTATTTTCAGAATATGAAGCACCAAAGCATTCTGTAAAACTACGCTACACTGTAGAGGAATTACGCAGGTTACTAATGTTTATTTAGGACTACAGAACAGGTATTACCATTATTAATTTTTTCAATGTACTTCTTATATCTTATGGATATTATTGCATTTTATCTCATAATACCAGGATATTTGAGATGGGTCTCTGAAATGAAAGATTACAAGAATCTGAAAAGTGAAATTCAGGTAGAAATTACTGCTGTTTATTTTGATCCTGAAGTTATTTAAAACTTGTCAATTCTGTGAAATAAATAAACAGTTTTATTTTGTATCATTTCAGTGCATAGCTCTCTTCTCGAAATTGTGATTCAACTAGTACATCAGCATTACAGTCAAATACTGCACCTTTTTTTTGGTAAGCTTTTCAATCAGCAAAACAGACAAAAACTAATCCCAAAATTGTAACAAATGTGGCAAGGGTCACCATGATTCCTTTACCAATGAATGAGCTCATTAACATTAATGAAGGCTAGGAGAATTTTTAATTTCAGTAATTATATGCTGTCTATCTAAACTCCCACTGTAATTCTGATTTTATTTATAGCAAAGGCTTTGACCCTTAAAGGGAAGTCGCAGGGTAAAATTATCATTAGATTGCCTCAGCAATACAAGTTACGTTTTGTTTTATAACAGTAGTCTAATGTTTTCTTGTAACAGGTAATACCTGTGGGTATACTCATGTGGACCTAAGCCTAACTTAAGTTAAATGACCTCTAATAAACAGCTTTGGTACTTATACATTTAATCCAATATATGCTGAAGAATTTCACCAATAAAAAAGATCTTAATAGCAACTACCTCTCATTATACACAGCAAAAAGTCAACAGTCTAGGGAAAAGCAGTTGCATGATGATTCAACATTCACACTGCAGCAGTACTGTCACACCTTCAGTGATGGATGAACAAAGAGCTCAGTGTACCTGCCTCAGAGTACTCAACATACTCAGTTCAGTGTGGTTGGACTACTTGGCAGAAAGTAAAGCAACACCATATTATGCCTTAAGAATAAGCATGATTGCTAGAAAAGAATTACTCTGTCTTCAGCAGACCAACTAGTGTAGTCCATGGTCTGAGGGCTGAACAGTACGACTTTAATGGATTCCACTAACAAAGGTACATTAAAAGAGGCAGAAGAAAGAATGCAGCACATTCACATTCAACAGATTTGCCCACAGTACTTACTAAATAAAGTTCACAAGGAAGTATTTGCCAGCAGGACAAAGCAGCACAACATTAATGAATTTACAAGTCCATGATGTGGCAGTACTTTGTAAACTATGAAAGGTGCATTGGAAGCAAATACTCGACTCTCATCAAGTGGAACATGCTGCTCGGTAAAGACAATTCTTTTAGCAAAGCCCTCCCACAGAAATTCATCATCTCTTCTCAGCAGTCAAACCCAGGGAAGACTAAGCTCATATAACACTACACGCTATGCTGATCACATCACACTGCATCTTCGTCCACCAGAGAAGGAAAGGTGGGTGGCTGAGAAAGGAGCATGCAAAAAAACCCCAGCTAAAATTACAGTATCATCTCCTTCCTGTAAGCCTGGAAATTCAAACAACGAGAATTCAAGCAGAATTCTGCAACTTGCTATGAAGTCTATTTTCCAATGAAAAGGTGATAACAAACCGCTCTCGATATTTGGTTTTAAACAAATCTAAGTCATCTCAGGGTTTGCTAGATGTAAGTTTAAGTCCAAACCAGTACAAAATCGTATTTTTTACCATGAAGAGACTACCTAATATTATGGTATTGACAACTTCACTCGGCTTCTTTCTGTCCAAGCCTATTAAAAAATAGACAGTCCCTGCACTGTTCTAAAAGCCACTTGATTTTCCTTCTGTTTCACAATTCCTTTCCACTGCCTTGTCTCTAAAAATCTTGTTAGCTACAAAGATTATTATAAATACGGCTTTCTTCTCTCCCACTTGCAAATACTAGCTTGTATTAGTTTCCATAAACCTATCAGTTAAATAACTCTTACTTGTATCAGCAAAATCTAGACCTTCAAAATAGTCATGTATGGTCACACTTTTGCTGGGAACCTCTTGTTCAGTTTTATTGCTGTGCATTTTGTTCAAGAAGAGAAGTGTTCACATATTTGCAAGAGTTCCTACAGCAGTAATGCTTTCAAATGAAACCTGCTGTATACAAGACAATAGTGAAAAGGTTTTACAAGACAGCTTTTGGTGTGAAATGTACCTATATGAGAGGTAATGAATACATGCTAGATGATCCATGATACAGAAGTTAAAAACTACATCAGTTTTACAAATGTAAATATGAGTTAGTCTTTGGAATAAACACAGGTAAAATAAAAAAAACCTCACCGTGTTGCAAAAATAGACTTTTTTCATTTATAGAATAAAAGATAGTAAAAGCCACAGTAATGCCACAACAAGACACGAAACAAACACCAAAAAAAGGACCAAGAAATGCTGAGGATTACAGCAGCTATTGTCCCTTGTGACAAGAGCTATCTTGCACACTAAGGAAAGTTCTTCAAAGACAGATAAACCTTCCTTCTCTAAAAGAAAACAGTAATTATAGAAATTAATTAAAGTGGTCAGTTCAGAATTTTCAAGGACTTCACAATCACCTCACTTTGATGCAGATGAACGTATCAGAGCAATCTAGTTTGTACTATCTGGTTCAAGGTGAGGTTTCTAAAAGATTAAATGTTATGTGAGCACTGCTTGTCTGCTCAATATTCCTTTTATCTAGAACTATACAGTTAACAATCTAGTCCATGTATGTTTTGGGCAAATTAAGCAGGATGTCTAAATAAACTTAAGCAACAAAAAAAAACCTAGATAGATTTACAACTGTGACAGGCCAATCTGCCGAAAGAGCTTTGCTAGCTGGATATGCCAGACCTGTAGCTAACTGAACATGTGTAAACAGAATACAGAATTTACATCAACACCAGAATACTTACTGTATTATATTACCACAGTTACCAGCCTACTGTGCAATGAAAGGACAGAACATGCCTGCAGCTTCATTGCACATACTTCTTTATCAAAACTTTTTTCCCCTCTTAATTTTATGTGTACAGTAGATACATATAGATACGTGAAGATCCCTGTTATTCCAACAACTACAACAAAACCTAAAATCTAGCAGAATACCTTCAGCATAAGGGTAACTTTCAGCTGGTCCCACCAGTACCCATTTAAATCTGAGAAAGTTATAGAGTTGCTGAAAATCACTAATTTCTGTCACCATTGTGCTGGGCACAGCTTGTTCCTGGTCAGGTGCCAGAACCCAGGAACATTCTGTTAGCATTCTATATGCAGTATCCTAATTTCTCAGTTCAGTATGTTACAGGAAGAACACAGTTAACTGCTTCTTCCACATAAAAGTACATTTTGACAGCAGAAGTTGCACCAGTCTGAAAATTGTAATTCCATATACATGCACGGTACTACCAATGCTGTTCGCTTTTCTACTCTCCCTAGACTCCAGTTCAGCCCTACTAGAGAAGAGACAGGTATGCAAGGTAGATAAGTTTAAAATTAGATAAAGCTATCAAGAAAAACTCAAATCTGTTCTACCCCAGTGCACTGGTCTTCAAGATTTAAAAAAATAAAATAAAAATAGTAGTAATAATAAAAAATAATCTGCATATTTGAAATGTTTGAACTATACAAACATTCAGTGAATTTTTCAGTCCCACAAGCATAGTACCAGACTCTAACATAGCTTCAGAGCTTCTCAACCTGCCTTGCTTGTGTTAGCTATGTCTCCTGACACTCAATGTTGGTGACACTGAGAGCCCCAACACCACCTGCAACTTGCACTCATTAATGTAAAAATTATCTGTCTGCCTTTCAACTCAACAGTAATTACTGCACTGGAATTATGCCTTGTTATCACTAAAACAAACTGTTTTTCCTTCCCAACTAAATGCATCTAGCTCAAATATTAACAAGGAGAAGACATTCCTTCTAGAAGTCACCCTTTATGCACGTGTCCCTTTCATGCTGCTATCTTACTGTGCTTCCAAAGACAAGCTTGACTGATGCAAGCCTGCAAAGTTATTATTCTTTAAATTCAGGAGAACACTGTCAATTATAGTGTTATACAGACTTTTGAACAAGTACAGCAGGAAACATATTGCTTGGATCAATCAAAGGATAACAACCCTCAGATTTTACAGTTCTAAATTTCAATAGATATAACCCCATTCTTTGTGAACTTGTAATTGGAAGAATAGTATTCATTTTTTTTCTCTGAAAAGCTAGGTTTTGCTTTGCTTTAATACAGTTTAACTGCTACATTGCTTGCTCTTTGCTAACTGTTAATGCACAGGCACAACATTTCAACACCTCCTGCCAACCACAAACAACAGTAGTTCAGCAGTAGAAAACATACGTAAAACGAACACGTCTCACTAAAACTTTGCCTTTTCTTTGTACTTTGGGAAAAAAAAAATGGTCCCTGAAAGCCAAACTAGTCTGAACTTCCTGCCACCAGCCACATATCTCATCTCTTCTCTCAGTATCTGACTGTTCTTTCCCAGTTAAAGGTGACTTACAGAGACAGGTACATTCTTCTATTGAAAACAGCAAAAAGCAATTTCAGCAGCTGTGATTCATCTGTAATTCAGGACCAACTGCTTCATCCTTTAGATAACATGGCATTTTTGCCAGGCCTTTCAATGACTCTTCCTTTTTCTCAACACAGAAAAATTTGTGAGTATCTGTTAGAAAGATTTCTTTATTCTTCTACTTTATCATTTCCTTTATTGTTTTACATTACATTTGCAATTGCAATAATGAGCTTGGTCTGTCATTACTAGTTCATTTTCCTCACTGCAATATGTGCAAAACAGAACCAACAAATTCATTGCAAAATTAGGGTGAGGTGTCAAACTGCAGACTAGTAAGTGGAACATCTTGATATTTTTATTTTTACTCTAAGACCCCAGCAGACTTTTTGAACTAGTTCCATTCCATCACACAAGATTATGTAATGCCCTAGTTAGTACAAATTAAAAGAGCCACATTCTTGTTTTAGTCCTAAGTAGCTTTGCAAATGCTTAAGACAAAGGTGATTTCTCTTTTACCTCTAACATAAAATGTATGCAAGGAGCTATAACACTATTTCATGAATTCTCATCACCACACCTTCCAACTGGCATCCCAAAGAACTGCAGTAATGTGACAAAGACATTTATCAGTTGCTCTGAAAATAGGGCAGGCAAAATAAGCTCCAAAACCAAATTACTCAGATTTGGAACAACTCCTCCAGATACTGAAGGAATAAATTCATCTTTATAAACAAAGTAACTTAATAAAAATCCAACCTAAGGCTCATCTCCATACTAAAGCCTGTCATCTAGTGAGACTGAACATAAATCACAAACCCAGTCTGCTGATTTTGCCATTAGTTCCGCACAGGCATTTGCTTAATTCATACTGCTTCACACTACCTTGTAAAACTGAAATAGTTTCCACAGCAAGGTACAACATACCAGATGAAAACTATCAAAGCATCTTAGTTTTAAAATTATGAGCAGAAATTTGATGAAATCATAGAACTAATTTCTTTTGGCTTTTAAAAAACCCAACAATTTAATTGTTCCCATATATTTGAAATATTTTGCAGTTCTGGTAAGAGGCTTATTTTTCTATTTCCTAATTAAAGGAAAAAAAGCTTTGATTGAAGTAGAATTGCCCTACTATGTGCAACATTTACCAAATTCAAGCATCTATTTCCTCAATTTTCCTTAAATTAGTTCTTTAATTTTTCTTCACAGTAAGTTTCATGATCTTGTATAAAGTACTCCCTCTCTGTATATCTTCTGTAGAAGAACACGTAAACTTTACAGAAGAAAACACTGTTTTCCTGTTAGTTTAACAGCTGAAGAACTGAACTTCAAATTTAAAGAGATTGCACCAAATGTGAGCATTTCACCAGGATCCTGCCTGATGATTCTATTTTATTTTGCTTTCTAAGGCTTGTGAATGTTCCATCAGTAAAATTTTAAACTGGTAAGTGTACTGCAGCTAGCAAGAAGCACCTGTTGTTTCTACAAAAACTGATTAGACAGAAGCAAGCCAGCTTTGATCTTGAAGGAGACAAGGGCACAGTACCTGAGTCGTTGCGGAGGTACGATGACATTGCTGGGATGAGACAAGACTGACTGAGCAGCTCCAGGAGAACGGATGGAAGAGCGCTGCTGTTTTGGCCTCTTCCCTCATGGCTCGTTTGAGTCTCCCCATTTGATGTACTCCCTGCAGGATTTATGTAACTGGCAAGAACCTGAAATACACCAAAGTATTTAATCAAAACTGATTTATTTCAGTCAAAAGAACTTGGACTTTCCTGAAGACAGATACCCTAACACTTCACCTTCACTAGCTGTTTTGCAAATTCAGTACTGGTATTTATTTCAGCAGTCCCAAAGATGTTTCAGAACTTCTACATAGTTATTAGATTGTTCAAACTTTGGCTAATGATAAAATTAAATAACTATTACAATTCTGAATTATTTTAGGAAATCAATTAATATGAATTTTGACAAACCTGCTGGAGCTATTCAAAGCAAGAGTTTGCCAGCTCAGACCACTGAGACCTGCAGCTGACCAGTCACTTTCACTTTAGAACACCAAGTACACCAACTAGCAGTAGGACTTCTCTTTTTTTCAGCTGCAAATACTTTAAGTATTTTTGTAACTTCCTTTGGGATGGGACTTCAGGGTTTACAGATAAAACAGTAAGCTAACGTAACAGTAAGTTATGGCGAGCACAACAGTTCCCTGGAGGAACAACTACTCTCAAGCACGGCTCTTATCTGAGTAAACAGAGCAGCCTTTACCTTGACAATGGTGGGAAGGCCTCCCCTGACTGCACACCTGTCTGTCCCGAGGGTAGCTGTGGCTGAGTTCACAGGCCCTTACTGTGTGTTGCAGACAGTGTTTCCATGGGCCTGATTCGTGCAGCTGTACTCTCAAACTAAGAAGCTTTGAGGCTTGACAGGCTGTATTGCTTAAAGTGCCAGGGACTCTATTCACTTTTTCAACCTCTTTTCTTTCATTCTCCCTTTCTTCTAACCCCCTTACCCATAGTATTTTGCTGCAGCATCTTATTAGTACTCTGTACAACAGAATTTCTCTAAACCTTTATAGAGCAGGGACTGAGGAAAGCCTGCTGTACAACTGATCGACATGTTCAGCAAAATGCTACTTCTTCAACTGCTGAATGCCCTAAGCAAATGACCCGTTACTTCACGACTTATCACATTCATAGCTAAACCTCTCCCTGGCAGAATACAGAATACTGCCTGGAAGCTTTGCTGAGAGTAATTTAGGCAATTTTCCTTTTTCTTGTATAGAAAAATGTTTTCAGATTTTATTTGTTGTAGTTTTGCAAGGGATATGATGATTGTGTCATATAATCTATAGTGACTAAAAGAACGGACAGCATCAAAATGGTATCTTCATTGGTTAGGGTGTGGGTATTTTCAGAATTTCATCTCCTTTGTGGTCTAACCCCAGCAGGTTAGCTAATGCTTTTGAGCTGAGGGTTCTGTGAATTAAACTTCTGATGAGTAGATAGAATCTCACATTCCCTACACTGATCCAAGATAACAGGGATTGATTGGATTTCCTAATGGACTGAAAAGCCTGATCATGCATTTCATTCATTCTCTTTAGGTATATTTGGAAGGCATCATAATTTTACTAAGATCTAGGTGTCTATTTGAGAACTACTATTGTGATCTAATTGACATACTCAAGATTTTCTGGTTATGTACAACTGAGATTTTGTTATATTGCATAACACATTCACATATATCAGTATCACTTACAGGCACTTCCTTAAGTAGAGCAAAAATGTGTAAGAAATGAATAGGTAACACTGTTTGGCACACAAAACAAAATGCCTATTCCCATATCCTTCTCCTTTAATGGACAGTCTTTACTTTTGACTGAGTGCAGTGCTTCTGACAGAGGTGTGTGACAGCTCAAAGGAAATGCACTGGAAAATATCCAGGTTCACTTTCTCTACGGAACTCACACTCAGGTCTTTTATGCAGCAGCCCAGTGACATCTGAAAACAGCCTTGCTCAAAACACGATTGATAGAATTTTCCATTAAGACAGTTGTTTGCAAATAATTTTTGCCCAAAATATTACAGTTACTCTGCTATGTGACTGACAAAACTCTGGTTTTACTATCCATGCTTTAAGTGTTTCTCATCAATCAAGACTTCATAATTACACACCTGTAGAAGGCAGGTCACATGCTCTTCTTCTAGTCTTTGTTTAGTCAAAGCTTGTTCAACATCCCACCCTGAAGCTGTAGAACCTGTTCCAAAGCCTGTACCCTTGGCCCAGTACAACTGCTGTTCTTCTGTTGATGCAGTATTGTGTGTACTTGACACCTGTGGCTAAGGTAAAAATAATTAAAAAAAAAGTCAAAATCAAAATTATTTCACAATTTCATCTTAGTAGTGTTATCTTTTAAAAGCCTTTTTTATGAGAAAGAATGTAATCTCAATTTATTAACTTTATAAAGATATCATCAGGATCCAGTGAAATTCAAAGCTTTCCATTGGAAAGACTGCCACATATATGGAGTTCTAGTAAAGGTCAGCAGTGAACTGTTCAAAGTGGTTTTTCAATTTGACCAGTACTGTAAGACCTTTATTGCTCTCTTTTAAGATACTATCACTGCTTAAATGATGGAAGGTATTCAAATGCTACTTAATCAGTATCATTCTAAACATCACAGCTTGCAATTATTCCTGTTTAACACCTAGTCAAGTTTAATAACATAATGAGATGAAGGGGATGGGAGTGGAAATATTTTAAGAGAACAGAACTGAAATGTTAAGATGCTTATTAAGTATTTGTTGATTTTGAATAAATGCTCCAAAATAGCAAAAGAAGTAAGTTACATGTATAGCTCTGACACATGATCTCTGAGTAGCTAAAATACACTCTACCTCCTCTCTAGGTAAGAGCAAGGAACTTACTCATCCTTAAAATTTTCTGAGAGCACATGTTTCCAACAGTGCTTGTACAGCTTTCACCAATGGTCTGCCTCAGTGATTTTAATAACATATCTCCAATATTACACTGCTTAGCCTTCATGGAGTACTGTGGAAGTATTTACACTAATTTTTGAATTTTAGCAGGTCATTGGTGACAAGGATGCAGAAAAAACTCTGATAAGCATGTTTTAACCGATGCTTTCCTATTTACACATTTAGCACCATAAACAACTGACTTGCTACTTTCATTACTTGGTGACAATTAGCAGAAAACCACATAATGCAATATTTGTTTTATGGCCCCAAAAAGCTTCATTTTCTGTTCAGATCTTCTTCAGTGATTTTGTTAAAGATTATATTTGAAAGAAAAGAAATGATGTATGAACAGACTGCAATGGTAAAAGAAGTTATCACCTGTGAAGTATCATACTGACAGTAGTCTGAAATCATCTTTTAACTTTTACACTGGAAATGTAATGTGTCTAGGTGATTGAAACTGCTCTGTGGTTATTTTCATGTAGACATTACTCATTACATCACTCATGAACATGTTGTGCCTTTAACACTCAAGAGGACTGTCATGAGCACTGAATTAAAGCACTTAAGGGAGAGCCTGGCCCCAGAAATACAAGCCTCAGTGCAGGCCTGATGGATCTCTAGTTTCGAGTTACCATCTATCACTTGATAGATATGAATTATGAGAAAGCAAGCTATTTAAGGGGTCATGGTAACACTGAAGCAGAAATAAGAACCTTTCCCTCCAAACATGCAAAAATGCTAAGGTGTTAATGTGTCAGCAGCCTGATACCTCATTAGAAGTAGAATCTCTCAGTTTCCCCTTAAATTTGATTACCTATTAAAAGTGAATTATTCTCAGGCACAGTTTCATCTCTTGTTTGCCCAACCCTTTATCAGTATCAGAGTTGCTAAAATATGGACAGCCCTGTATTTTGCAGCTACTAATTCATATTCAGCCACCAGGAACTGTTTCATGCAAGCCTCTACCAAAGCAATGCTAAAGAGGGCAAGTCATTAATGGTTTTTCTAAACACTTTTATAGACAACTGGTACATTATGCAGAAATGGTCACTTACAGTCCTAAAAACAAAATCAGAATATACATATTCTGGGTAGAGGGTGGTATAACATGGGAAATACCTTGAAAGAAGTCGAATTTTGGAGATTAATTTGGGATCTTGAACACTATGGAAAATTTTTGTCTTTAGATCTCATTTAAATATCAGTACTAAGATTGTAACAAAAATCACTGCATTAATTCATTAATTTTCACAACTCATTTATATTGTGAAACATTTAAAAGGAAATCGTTTGTAACCATGAGTTGAGATGATGAATGTTAAATAAGATAACGAGGTCATACTATCTAATGGGTATTAAAGAACCACCATTCAGTGAGCATTATGCCTCTCCTGCCCTGAAAAAGAAACTGATTACACCTTAATGCCTCAAGACAAGCCTCCTTTCTCTACTGAAAAGCTTACTTTCATGATTACTATGTTTATTTCCAACATGCAAGGACAATTACCTAATCCAGTACTTCACAATTATTTTTAAAGTCTGCAAGAATTAGGCTACAATGAAAGCAATGAGATTCTTCTCAACTCCTGGTACTTCTGAGTGGTACATGCTCTGCCTGTAACCTTACCTCTGCCTGGCTGGGACTCGAGTTGGGCACTCTTGGTGCGTGGTGGCTCAGGGCAGACAAACAGGCCAGGATGAGATGGATGGCCCCAATCTCCAGCGCCATCCGCCTCAGCAGCACTCCATCATCAGTGGTCAGAGGGGTCGTGCTGAACAAACTGCGCAGCACGTGGAAGGGCAGAGTTGGGAGCACGTTTGCTGAAGGAGACTGCAGGATATGACCTAGGTTGGAGAAGAAAATTATCAAACCCACATTTTCTTTCAATAGTTCAATGCAGCCTATTAATCTCTGCAATCATTTATGAACATACAGAAATCTAAGGACTTATGTATTCACATGCAGTAAAGCTTTCTAATACTATGTTTCTCTTCAAAGAAAAAATTCATGAGGAGTGTGTATGAAAAAGAATGTTTCTCTATTTTATTCACAGATTTGGTTAAGAACCAAATTTTAAAAATCTGATTTGCCATTTCCAGAGAGAAAACTGGTTTGGACTCTTTTTTTAAAAAATACATATATATTTCCAATAATTTCAAATACAGCAAGGTAAAGAATGCATGTGATCAGCTAACAGCAGCTCAGCTGACAAGCAGCAGTAGTTTCTCATATGTAGGATTCTTTTTTGTATTCATGTGCCTGAAATGTGAATTAAGCCAATGACACAAACCAAGTCTATTCAAGTTGAATACATAGTGAAATAATAACATAATTTTAATTAGATGAGTTTCGTGTATTAATTTTGTGCTACAATTACTTAAAACTTTTAACTCCTTTGCATTATGAGCAAAAATTTTATTCTTAAAAGCCACATTTCAAATAATGGAGTGACTTATTAATGCAACACACTCAGATATGGGTAACTGGCTCCATTTTTTCTGGTATTTAACAATACATTTCACATTCCTTCCCCATTACATACAGAAATAGAGAACACTGACACCTGAAGATGCTTTAAACAATGAAAATACTTTAAAATAGTCAAGTCTGTCCAGAAGTCTGGAAATACTGGAAACTTTAAAATAGTCAAGTCTGTCTGTCTGCTTTCTATTTTAAATATTTTATTTTCTTCCTCATTCCTAAGAGTTTATCAACTATATCATCATCCAGAGATTTAAACAAATATGTCTGTATTTGTGTGCATATGTATCTACACACATACACGTGCGTTAATTGATATCTATCTGATACTCTTTGCAAAGACAATAACAAGAAGGGATCAAAAGTC
The DNA here is from genome assembly GCA_013400775.1 of Chaetops frenatus. Taxonomy (NCBI): domain Eukaryota; kingdom Metazoa; phylum Chordata; class Aves; order Passeriformes; family Picathartidae; genus Chaetops; species Chaetops frenatus. The sequence goes on along the minus strand of VZTR01010694.1, from coordinate 51,381 downwards.
CTCTGACTGGGACCTTCATAAATAAACTCAAAAACTTTGGGAAAATCAGCCCATCTGATAGAATTCCATAGCTGCAGGCATAGTCATATCAAAAAAGAGAAAATCTAAACATTTGCCCATTATTTATCTTTGCAGACACTGAATGACTCCATATTTAATCTATAAGCCCTGGATTTGTAATTGCAGCTTTTCATATTATGCAAGAACGTAATGAGATCCTACATGCGTAAAAAGCTGCATTTAAAAAAAAAAGGAAGATATTAATAATTTATACAGAAAAATAATGTGGATTACTGTGTACAACTGAACCCACATTTTGTAAAGTTGCATTCAGACATTTGGCTTAGGGAATAGAGAAATTGGCTGTTTAGTCCAGCTAAAACAAAGGCTACAAGGGAATGTAATTCCTGTCAACAAATGCATTGGAGAAAGAAGAGCTATTGGCCACAAACTGCATATGAATAAATATAGGGTGAAAATTAAAGCAGCCCCTAGCCAATCAAGAAAATTACGTTCTGGAACTATATATCAATAGCAGTAGTGGCTGCGCAGACACACACAAAAATAAAGCAACCCAAATTTTGAAAATTTACTGCCTGCAGCAGCAAGGGTCTGGGACTACTCTCAAAACTGCATACAGTTCTTCAGTTATTTACTACTCAAATTAGGTGGGCGTAAGCGGCTAGACTGAATTTTTATTGCGCAGTTTATTCTCATGTACTGTCCTACACCTAAATACCAGAGAAATAAAATGATAAGCAGAAGGGAGGGAAAACAAGACTATTGGTTTTTCAGCTGGTCTTATGAGGTCCATGTTGCATACCACTCTATGGAGTGCTAAATAGAGACTAACTTTTGATGATTGCAGCCTAGAAAAAGATGGACTCTTTTCAAAATCATAATTACAATCACAGAATCCTGTAGATTGCAAAAGACCCTTGAGATCGTCAAGTTCAATGGTAAACCTGAGGCTGCTCAAGTGCACCACTACACAAAACCCAGTGAAAGGAAATGCCTTAAATGTACCAAAACATATTTCATACACACTCTTCCAATTTTTCAAAAGAGTAAGATACACAAATATTACAACTGTGCAGAATTCCAGGTTCATGTGCAAAGACACTGACAACAAACACTGGCTTGTCTGTTTATTCTTTGAATATCCCATTTCGCCTCCTGAACACCATTAAAATGGAGCTTCTGCTTAGGCAATTTAATCACTACCATCTTTTGATCTTACTCTCCTTTTCTAGAACAGTATTATTCAACGGTTTACTCTACATTGGTTGTAGCTTTGCTCTCATCCATATTATTCTGCATTTGGCTGCAGAATTATAGGATGTTTGTTCAATTAGTTGAGCATACCCAGCTACTCAGATCATTCTGTCTGAATGCAGTCATCTTGACAGTGTCATTGCAGGTTTTAACAGTGCTTATTTTACAATTACTCTTGACATGAGATGAGAACCCCTGAATACTGATGATTGTGATGAAACTTTGCCAGACAGAATTTGATAGAGACAACAGTTTATCAAAGATGCCTGCAACGCAGTTCTGCACAAACCAATTCTAACTTCTTGCTAAAAGCAATACAGTGCAAATAAACTTAAGTAAAATGATCTATCTGTGGTCTACAAAGAAAGGTAATAATTACAGCACATACTTCCTTCACCATCATCTGTAACTCCCAACACCAATCTCAACAGACACTGAGCATGTTTCCGTTCTTTTAGCAGCACCTCAGCATAGCCCGGGAGACGGAGAAATAAACCAAAGGCAGCCAAAGAATGTGCAGGTATGGGAGACATAGTCTGGACTGTTGACTTGATCGGTGGAGGTTCTGCAGCAATTGTTTCTGGTGCTTCATACACCAATTCCCCTGATTGTTCAATGGTAACCCATTCAAACTGATCGCTGTCCTTCTGTTTTTCCTGTGTGGCTGATGTAACCACTGGAGTGCTCACCTTAGCCAATAGAGACAAAGAAATTTGTCAGTCATTCAGTTAAACACCTTAGACAAAAAATTTATTATAGTTAGGATCTAAATGATATGCAATCTTAATGTAGGACACAATAGAGAAGTCACATGAAATACTCTAACATTTGCAGATACAGGGACAATGCTAAATGGCTCAAAAGGGCATACTTGTTGCATTTTCAATACAGTATTAGAAAGCTGTGCCTACAACAGCAAGCAAACATATTTTGCCAACCTAAAATCCTCAGTTAAAGGGTGGTGCTGAAATACAGAGGCATAGGAGACATAAATTAGTCTGAAATAAATACAAAGATTAATTTATGTACCATACTGTTAAATAAGAAATGGCCCTTTTATTTTTAACATTAAACACTGTGAATGTAAGTATTTAATTTTTAATTACATATTGTAAAAGAAGAAAAATTAATCATAATGCCTTTAAAAACTAAGAATAACTTCTGGTATCTTAGCAGTTTTGTAGCAAGTCATGGTCCTCTTGAGCTTTCGATTGATTTGGCAGGCTTCATTACCATTATACTGTAACAGAACAGTCTGTTTTATGACCAGAGGCCTGTGCAGTCAAGCATTATGATGGGAATCAGAGTTTAAGGGGGCAGTAGCTGTACAGTGCCTCAAGACACAATAAAACAATTTAAATGAAATTATGACACCAAGGTCCCTCTCATAATTAAACGTCACAGAGGTTTCAGGCTTTCATGCTATTCAGATAAACTGATTTGATTATATTTAGAATTTTAGTACTGATCTCCAGACTGATCTAAACTGGAAAAGATTAATATGAAAAACCTTTACAGAATTTATCCAGAATACCAAATTTCTAATTTAAAGTCAAAGCCATGATTGGCTGCATTTATTCCAATTATCTTCACATTAGGAGAATCGGAAGTACCAGTGACTTGAAGAAATATAAAAGTAAAATTAAAGAATTAAGGGTCTGGAGAAATCATCAGTCTTCACTCTGAATAGTCTACTTGGTATTACTGTATTTAATTTTTTTTATGGCTCACAGAATTCTTATTCAGTATTTGAATCTGAACATATCTCTGAATCTAAGACATTGTGAAAAGACAGTAAGTTCCCAGGACCAAAGAAAAAGAAAGAATAAAAGGAATGAAATTTCTCATGGTCATATGTTACCTTTTATGTGTTGCAGAATTCCATATATCAGTTTTCTTCAATACAGAGTACACATTATCCCTCTTGCAATTCATAATAAAGTAATTGTTTATGTAAATACTTTTCCTTAACTTAAAATTTTTGAACTGTGTTGGTTCTAGACCTTTAAGGCCTTTATAGAACTATTTGCAAAGGATGCATACTAATTATCCAGTCTCACTACTGGGTTCTTATGGTTGCCACAATTTTACAGTCAGGGTGTTGAATAGCACCCTGTAGTCATTAATTCATGATTAATTCAGTTTCAAAGGGAATAAAAATTCTTTCCTGTTAGGAGTATCAGCAAAAAGCTTCAAAAATATAGTCAAATAGAATCTGAATAATTCACAGGTTATTTTTTCCCTTTTTTAGCAGCGATTACTTAGAACAGCAGCCAAAGGAGTAATTCCACACTAATGGCACTACTGACACTTTTGAAATGTCTACAGTGCATCCAGAGGAATTCTATATGTAAGTATACAAATAATATCTATTATTTATTACTATAAATATAATTAAGAGGATACTGTTATTTATGATAATAAAATTACACCATCTGCTTTGAGAACTGAATTTCACTTAACCATAAAAATATCTACGAGGATACACTTACACGAGCAATTAAGTGGTAAGCAAGTATGCCTTTAAAATACATCAGCAACTTTATTTTACTGCACCCTCCAAGGTATTTTAAGTTAACAGAACCAGCTTGCCTTGGTCCCACAAGGACATGGCTACTCAGGCAGTCTATGACATAGACAAGGAAGCACACTGGGCTGTGGAATTATGCACTTGCCTATTTCAAAGTAGCTTCCCCAGATAACTGAGAAGTTAAAGTGAACCATGGAGAAATACATGGAAAATACTGTCTTTAAACAAACAAACAAAATAGTCTCAACACATTTTCCGATATTTTTTTTTCCACTCACTTGTTGAATTACGTCAGGATAAAGCATAGGGAGTCTCTCTGCAATAAGAGCCAATCCACCCATGCCTGCAAAAACTTGCAGTGGAGACTGAATGGGACAGGTTTCAAGAAGTGATTCATCTAGAACTGCATCCATACACTCATCCCCAGGACTGATGGCTTCATCTTCAGGGCAAGGTCCCAGTAAATCCGCATGCTCTACAAAAACACAAATGTAAAAGAAATTCATACATATCATCAATACTGCATTTACTTCTTTGTCCTCACTTACAAGTGGACTTTGAAAGTATTGGTTCCTTCTCATGCAAAGATTGAGCAAAGAACCTGACATGAATGAATTCAAGAATATCAAAAGAAATAAGTATTAGAGGTAGCTTTTGCCATTGACAGCAGATCCATGTCAAACTCAGCATAATTTATACAGGGTTACATGTTAATTATTAGAATTTTATGTTTTATTAGACAGTGATCTATGCCTTCAATATTTAGCTAATTTTGGAGTTATGACACTTTTTAATACTCTTTCATCTAGAAGTTCAGTGTAGGTTTGTTACTCTCCAATGAAGAGTTTATAGTTGAAGAAAGGAAAGATAATCTTAACCTTAAATTAGTTTTGCTTCTCACATCTCCTCTCTGCGAGGTGTCAAAATGTCCCTCTGACAAAGCTGTGAAATTTAATCCTATTCTTCTTCATGAAAAAAGATCACGATCTGGACTTCTTACTTTCTACTTGCCTCCATCCTCCCAGTTTATGACTAAGCACACTAATATCTTGTACAACAGACAAAAAACCAAACATTCTATGTACTTATGCCCACAGGTATATACAAAAGATACAGAACCCTACCATGACTCCTTGTTCCCAAAATTCAACTCTCTTTGCTAATTGCCACAGGCAAGCTTCAGTGAATATCCTGTATATTTAATATAAAAATCTGTTTTTCAGATTATATTTTTAAACAATATAATGCAGGGGTCCTCCAAATCTTTACAGCATAGCCACATCAAAACACAGGAGAGATCAAGTAGTCTTAGTATCTCTTCACTGTGAGCAGTCTGACACCCATGTAATACTCTATTATACTCCAAATATATAGCACAAATGCTATTATTTATTATATACTTGTAAAAACACAGAAACATGTTAAAGAATAACTTGTGCAGCTACCAGAAATTTCTTATGAAAAATTTTTTAAACAGCAGACAGTGAATCTTTTAACAGATACTTCATCTTTTAAAACTGTTTGTTCTCTAATTTGAAAGGGAATAGGAAACAGGAGGTCTTTCCCCATCCTAACTTTCAACTTCTAAAAATGCAAGAAGCACCTCGTATCAAGGACTTCACAGATATGCTGTGTCCAAATGTAACACTTTGAGCACACACAGCTTTGATGTCTACTGTTCTGAAGGACACAGGTAGAAATCTCTTCTGTGGAAGTGGTCCTTTTCCCCACAGACAGTGGGTGAGGGGTGTCACAAACCTGCTGGTATCAGCAAGGAACTGCTTTCCACCAGATATATGGAGGATTCCACCTCACTAGGCTGAACATGATTTGCAATCCAACTGCTTGCAATGGCATGAATTGATCAGACCACAAGAAATGTTAGATATCCTTCATAACAACGGTTTTAAGATAAAGATTTTGACAAAAAACCTCACCCCTCTGTTCTGTGGTGTAAAAAGCTGTAAGCCCTCGCAAAGGAAGAAAATAAGGAAACAGAAACACAAAGATACTGACAATGCACAGAAAACTGCTTCTCTGCAAAAGACACTTGGAAAGTAAGCCCTCAGTGAGTAAAGCTACAGGAAGATCCTTTCATTGTGAGTGCAAATAAAGTATCATCTTCAACGTTCACTCAAAGAGTTACACTTCAGTATGCTTCTCAAGTCCTTGCTTTAGTTAATCTTCTTATAACCCAGTTTAAACCATTTCACCTCCATGAATATTTTCCATGTTTTCAGTGAAGTCATGCACTTCAGCTGTGGAAAACTGCTGATCTCAAAAAAGGCATTGAAGCAGACAGAAAAAAGTGTTCATAAATGACATTTTTCCTCAGGTAGTAGTAAATGCAGCACTAGAGACACCATGTGAAGCTATAAAAACTGTCCAGCATGGATGGTGTCAAAAAATCCATGGTCTACTTTAAGTAGCAAGTAAATGAATACTGGTATGTAAGAATGATTTCTCTAGATATAACAAACTAGTTATGAAAAAGCAGTAGCTCTGACCTTCATTATTGCTGAGTGGTGATTGGGAATATAACTAATATTTTGTTGTATAGCACCACAGATCAATGGACTTGTAATGACAAACTCAAATTTTCAAAAGTACTTGTCTCAATTTCAAAAACAAAAGTGCCCAATAACTTAATAAAAGTTCAGAGGACCTTTATGTCTTCACATGCAACTTTACTACTAAACTGAACCTTCTCTAACAATTTCAGTTTTATTCAAATAGTAAAATATTCATTTTATGTTCAGAATTTAAATAAAGAGTGTAACTAAACAAAAGCGACATTTGAAAGAGATAGGTCTCAATAGTGTGAGAGATATGTATATCCAGACACTAGATGGAGTCATGAAATGCTTATTTCAGATGAGATATCAAGAAAATTATAATTTTTTCAATACTTCTGTTTATTATCTTTTCTAGAAACAGACTATCAAGTGAACAGTTATTAAAAGAAGCCCCTGTCTTAAATAACTGAATGATTAACTTTGGATTCCTATGCTGTGTCAGGAGGCTGATGACCAGCAGATCACAATTGGCTTAATTTCTAAGTCCTTTTTTTCTAAGTCTTGCCTAAAGGAATGACATAAAAATATTTGTGAACAGATTCCTGAGATAGATCTCCTCCCCCTCCCAGCAAGTAGATAGCAAGCAATTGGCAAAAGTATTATCAAGAAATATATCATATTAGAAAATGTTCAATTTTTTAAAAGCTGGAGTTATAAGACCTGCTTAGATGACTTAAGACAAATCCCCATTTTCAAAGCAGCATTTGGTACCTAAAGATACTGCAATAAAAATGTTCACAGACTTCTCTAACTCATATGGTTTCAAACAGCTCCTGTTTTACTTAATCTACCCTGGGCATCAGCACAAACACTTACTAGAGAGAACTGATACACATGTCAAGAAATAAAATAAACTGCATCTATGCCATAATAATTGTATCACATACCAACATTACAATGATGAAAGAAAAGTGAAACCAGAACAACCATAGTGGAACAACCATTGTGTCTTATAGACACAATTTAGACAGGCAATGAATTTGTACTTTATCACAAAGTTTAGCTCTTGTCTAGAAAAGAATTAGCTCAGGAAAATCATCCAAGGAAATACAGAAAACTGATGCTTCTCATCAAGAAAATAAAAACAATTTTTGTCCAAAATACAAACATTTTTAAAAGGAATATACTAAAAAAGTAAGAACACTCACCTTTTTCTGTGTGAAGACGTTTAAATGAGTCTGTTTTTGATAAGCTTGGATCTGAGATTACTTTGGAACCAAGTTTAACTGTCAAATCTATTGATCGGTATCCTTGAGGGAGTTTACGGTCATACAGCAGAGTCAGAAGCTGGGCAAGTGTCATTTCAGCTGGTAATGGTTGCCCTAGACAACAATGGCATCAAGTCAGAGAGAACATTCTGATTGGGTTATTCTAACATACTTATCCAGGTGCTGTTCATTACTTGTACCAGAGATGCCAAGTAGACTAAATATCATCTGGCTCCAAACCAAGGCCTTAATTTTACCATTTGTTCTCTTGGGAAATGGGGCCCCATCAGTTTGGAAGCAATCATCAAAAAGATCTATGCCAACATTCCCTAAGACAGCTCTGTGCTGAGAGCACAAGCACTTGGCACATTTAACAAATGCCTAATGCTGTAATTTGATGTGCACTTTAAGTGGGTACTGGCTGTCCTCTTTATTAAACACCACCTATGCATCACTCTTGACTTGTGGGGGCATAGAGATGTGTGTGACCATAAGGTAAAACGGGTGGTATTGAAACAAGTGGAAAACAAAGAAACCTGCAAGTCTTTTTCAGGCCTACTAATCTCAAGCCTAGCTCACTACTCCTGTGTCAGGACAGCAGAACTCCGCAGAAAAAAAAAAAAAGAAGGGCACTACCAGGACTGCTTTTCTCCACAGACTTGAAATGCATGTGTAATACAGTTCAAACTGATTAGTCAAATTCAGATTTTGGCCACTTTGTTAATTGCAAATATGTTCTTCCCTGAAATTACAAGCTAATCTCAAGGCAGAAAAATTTTCCCTAACAACAAGTAGATTTATAAATTAAATATTTTAGAGTTGGATCATATAATAGCATGTCCATTTCATCTTGACTGTATTTAAACACGTAAAACAACATCCAAAAGTTCTTTAGTAACAACCTGTTTCTTCAATTGAAGATTGTGTCTTAAGAAAAACAAAAATTAAAAATACCTTGTCAAGTGAGTAAGTTTTCTGCCCTTTTTTCTCCATCACTGATTTTCTTCCCATGGCTTATTATTTTGTAACAACTGTCTGCTGTGCAAGACATGACCAGATCACAAATACAGAATGGTCTACATGACTGTCATGAGACAAGTCAACCTTTACCAGCTACATACTGAAAACAGGCACTGGGTTTTGATCTCATCTCCAAAATAGTAGTATTGTAGATCATCCTGAGTTGGTAAGGACTCACAAGGATCAAAGTCCAGCTCTTGGCCCTACACAGGATAGACCCAAGAGTCACACCTTGTGCCTGAGAGCGCTGTCCAAATGCTTCTTGAACTGTCAGGCTTGGTAGTGTGACCACTTCCCTGGGGAGCTGTTCCAGTGCCCAACCACCCTCTGGGTGAAGAACCTTTTTCTAATACCCAACCTAAACCTCCCTGACACAACTTCAGGCCATTTCCTCAGGTCCTGTCACTGGTCAACTGTCACTGGAGAAGAGATCAGTGCCTGACCCTCCTCTTTCCCTCATGACGAAGCTGTAACTGCAACAAGGTCTCCCCTCAGTCTCCTCTTCTCCAGCCTGAGCAGACTAAGTGACCTCAGCCACTCTGCATATGGCTCACCCTCAAGCCCTTTCACCCTCTTCACTTCCCTCTTCTGGACTATCTTTAATACCTTTATGTCCCTCTTACACTGTGTCACCAAAACTGCCCCCAGCACTCGAGGTGAGGCTGCCCTAGTGCAGAGCAGAGCAGGACAATCCCCTCCCTGGCCTGGCAGAGATGCTGTGCCCGATGCTCGCCTGACCTGCTCACCCTCTGGAAAAGCCTGCAACCATCCATCACAGCACACCAATCACAGGACTCATCCCACCAGGTTTCGCTTATCAATTTTAGATATTTTAAGCCAAATACGTGATCCTGCTAATAATTGCCAGAGGATAGCCTCAAAGCTGGTAATTTGATAGTAAGTTTCAAATTTAGGGGATTTTTAGGTGAAAATTACTTTGTTCAGAAGTTAACCACTTAACTTCATTAGCTGGATCCAGATAAGAAGCTGTTCTGCATAATATTGAAGTGTTTCACTCATGCTTCTGTCCTTTATTCCTGGTCTAAGTCACACCAATTTCTTTCTATGCAAGAGAGATTGCCAACCTTGCCATCATCTTGGCATCCTTTCCATACCGCATCTGATATACATGGAACATGACTAACAGCTTAGGACATGCTGTTGCTTTAAAACACTAATGTTATGGATTCAAGAACATTCCTCAACTGGCAAATCAACCTTTTGGAGACCAATGCAACTTGGTTGCCCATTTAGAACCTGAAGTAATAGGGCACTGGTACCAGTTCAGTTCTGCCTAGTACCTGGAAGAAAACATAAATCACCTTTCAAACCCACCCTGCTTTCATTTGTGAGTGAAAGTGACTTCAACGGAGATCAACATGATTGCTACTTTTTTCAAGCCACTATGATGTTACAATGCTGCATTGCTGATGTTATAATGCTTTCCAGTTGAAAGCTGTTACCAGCCCAGAAGGGCTCCACACTTCCAAGACGCTGATACTCATTACCATTTGAAGTACTTGCTGATCACGTATCAACCACTGAAAAGACCATAATTTTGATGTTTAAAATGTATTATTAAAGTTACCCGGTAGTAGTTTATGGTATAGATGAAAGACTGGAACACTAATGGTCTTGCTGGAAGATTCTCCTCCTGAGGAAGAAGTACAAACTTTATCTGCCATCACTCTTCCTCGCCTTGATGGTGGACGTGGCGGGGTGGATGAAACAGCTCTTTTTGACTGAGATTTCAAACCTAGTACAGAAGTAAAAAATTTCAAGTTATTCTAGTATTTAAAATCTTCAGTTAGCCAAGATATAATGTACTCAAAACCTTCAATGACAGAAAAAAAGTAAGAACTTTACCTCACTGGCTAATTAAATACCAGAATAACATTCATGTATAAAATAGATTTGGATATAATTCCAGTATTTTTAGTTAAAAGGCTGTGCATTCTCCTAAGGCCCAAATATAAACCAAACCATAACTAGATCATACCATGCATAAAAATGCAAAGCTATTCCAATTCTGCTCTCTTTAAAGAGAGTGTCTCACAATGGGCCGTACAGCAAAACTTTTTTAGGCTGTCTTTTCACCCGAAAGCAAGAAAGGCAAAATTTTCCAAATTGATAGACATTTCAGCACAGACTATAGATAACAACCACTTGTCTGGCCTACAAAGGTGACTTTAGCTGCAGGACTGACAGTACCACATGTGTCAGTACACTCTGGTTTCAGCTGATCATTAGGAGCAGCTCTAACGCGCAATACATTGTCCAATAATCTCAGTATACTAAACTAGCTTGCCTCAGGAAGATCAGGCTGCAAATACCATCTGTTCCCTCTATTAATTTTACCCATAGGTAAAAAGTGAAACACTTTTCACAAGATTCTGATTTTCACACTAAAAAACCCTCAGAATATATGAAAAATTATGACAAAAGGAGAAAATATTTGACAAACAGGTAGTAAAAACAAATGCAAATGAAATAAGTTCACATTTAAACTCTTACTAAATTAGAGAAAATTGGAAACAACATCAGAAAAAATGGAAATCTGCTTCTTTTTGATAGAGTATGGGCTATATAGGCAGTAGGATGAGCGATGCTACTGGAATGACATGGCTGACTATACTGTGCCCTATTTTCAACCTTGGCATAATATTTTTGTTTCTTTCTAGATTTTTTATTCATGTTTTAACCCTTTGCTTGGACCTGTTAATACTTTAGACACTACTAAAGCATGTTTAACTTGTTTAAGCAACCCCTACTGTAAATATCTTGTCAGGTAAAGATGCTATAATTAACATAGTTCTGTTGTTTTAAATGTATACCAAGTTCAGTGAAACTGCTGCCCTATTCAACATTTGCATTAAGAGTTATATCTACATCTGAAAACCTGAAATAAAAAGCTTAAGAAATATTGGTGCCAAAAGTCAAAGGAAATCAGCATCTCTGCTTTATGCTTCATGAAGTGTGAATGAACTCGAGGTACCTCAATAATAGCAGAAACCTAGATAGGAAGAGAGTAGTTTGAAGTTCATTAATCAACTTCAAACCAAAAGACTAATGACTTCTACAGCCATCATCTGAACTGTAACATTTGTGTACCACTGCAAAATTACTATGTTCAATCTATATCCTCCAACAATAGGTCTACAGGAAAAGGGCTTACACTGAAGACTTCTGAAGGTTCAACTCATTAGTTTTTATAAACTGAATGCTTTAAAAGAAACTCCAGTATTAGTTATTTCCAAGTGGAATAATACTGTTTTACACCAAAATCTCCATCTAACAGCTTTTAGCAGAGTTTTAACCATTAGTTGTTATGCAAAGTATGTGGCTACCTTTTATTTCCAAAGCATATTTTGGGAATAGAGGTGATTAAACTCTGATGCACCAGCTACTGAAAAAAGGTAGAAATAATAACACCCTCCAAGCTCCAGGTGTGTCTAAAAAATGCTGTAAAACATTTTTTAAATGTAAAATTTTTAAATGTAAAACCTGAGCAACAGCATCCACAAAGGTATCACTGACACATATATTTAGGTACAAATTCGTCAAAGTATAATCTGATATAGGCAGCTGTTCCACCAGGAATCCATCTCTGTTGCCTAACAGCTGGTTACACTACAATTGTAGTACTGGATACTACAATCTTTCTAACCATCACTAGTAGTAAAATTAATTATTGGTAGGTATTTTCTTCCTCACACACACACTTTTAACACCAGAAAGACCCATTTTATAGAAGACAGAAGAAAAACACATACCAGAAGCAACAACAACACTGTAATTGTCCTGAAATCCATTTTCTGCTTTAACTTTTTCTTTCTCTTCATAGTTCTTTTTTTCTTTATCTTCCTTCTGTTCATTAATTAGCTTAGCTGTAATACTGGGTGTATCTATATGGGGACAGAGGACAAGGATAAACAAAAAAAGAGAGGAAAGAAAAGCATTTCAAGATACCAAGTTGATTTTATTACAGTTTCTAAGCTGTTAACAAGGCTATTCTCAACTACTTTAGTGTCTCAGAGTTCCAACACAGGCAGCAATAGTCTTGTCGATACCTATGAATTAAGGTATTAAAGTAATTCCACCCCCTTCTTCCCCCAAAACTCTGTTCTCTGACAATTTAAATCTGTAACAGTTTAAATCCAATCCATTACTTGATGAGTCAAGTGTTTTCACATTAAAAACGCCACCAAACCACTGCAATCAACCAAGAATGAGATTAGGCAAAAAATCCCTATCCAAGCCTAAACCAAATCAACCAAAAAACCACAAAAAATCTTGACAAAATAACAACAGCAAAAAAATCCAACAAAATAAGAAATTCCAAAACTTCTTTTTTTTAAGGACAGCAGAGTTATTTAAATAGATTCTTGTATTTGGGTCTGGGCATTTCATGTTACATACTGATCCAATTTCAGAACTGGCAAATAGTCTTTCTTTGACATTGGAAGATGCCTGAAGTACATTATACAACCAAAACTTGAGCTGTTTCTGTAAGTGAACATTAGATTACTGCAGTTCAACCATTTTGGTTTAATCATTAGTGTAGATCACAACCACCATTAAGTTATTAAATCTAATCTAATTTATTAAATGACTGATGATTGGTGACAATGGATGATTTCACACCCTGTATAGTACAACACTGACATCAAAATGGCCAAGTAACTCTCTAATTGCTTCTGAGTAGTAACTTGTCTCCACATGGCCACACCAGCTTTAAGTTATAACCAGACTCAAGACCTAAAAGTACCATCCAGCTACCTTTAACTGTGTGTCAACAGTGGGTGAGGTGCTAAAAGGGATATGGTTTGGCTGCTTGGAAACACATTATGATTTGTGCCCAAAGGCATTGGTTATGTCTGTGTTAGGCAGCAGTGGAGACTAAAAAAAGATAGAGTGTGAAACTACTGCCACTTAGGACTCAACATTTACACACTTACACTCTCTGTATGTATAGATGTGTGTGTGTATCATCATCATCATCATTCTTATTATTATTACTACTACTGCTACTATTATTATTATTATTATAAAAATTCTGAGTTTCTCTAGTTTTGTCCCATGGACTCAATGTCCATTTACTGCTGGAGAATTTAAACGTCATTAATAAAATTGTTAAAGAAGGTTAAGCAATGGTATTTTAACTACTCAGGCGATACCCAGATTTGTTGTTCAGTTTTTCTGACCAAAAGCAGTAGCTCAAGACTAAGGTGAAATACAAACCAACTGGTAACCATCCTAGGCAATCCTATCTGCGGTGTACTGGACATTTTCTTCCTATGATGAAGGGATGCAAGCAGCAGATTTATCAGTCATTTTAGGGCCACTTTCTCCCCTCCCTTTTTTTTAAAAGTCAGGAAAATAAGTATGAAATTAATATGCTTCTTGTGATTTATTTATGCAGAAAGTGTGAAATTATTAATTTGAGACATTAACAGTAGTTAAGAAAAAAGAAGTCAACCCAAGGGATAGATTCTGACACAAGATCTTCATGACTTCCTATTGCTGTAGTGGTGACAGCCTTTTCTTTCTTTTCCTCCCCAGTCCATCCCCTCTCTCTCTCTCTCCCTCTCACCCCAAACACAGCTTGCTCCTCTTATATCCAAGCCTTCTTTACTCTGTCCTAACCATGGACTTCATGGAATCTCATATGAGCCACAAAGTCAAGGCATAACAACGCTGTAGCAAACCCCAAAGTTATGGTGCCCTACAAAGTCAGCACTTGACCATTTTCAATTACAGACATTACAGTTTACCACATCATCACATTCTCCTGTCCAGTCCTCATTAACACTGGCTATCAAGCTGACCATGATACACCACTAAGGCAGCTACTCAGTACAGTTCATGTCACCGCTCAACAACTGATCCCTACCTCATATGAAGTGACCATCCCAGCCATTACAGTAATGAGATCCTTGTGCAGTTTGTGGTCAGAAAGACCTCAATCACATTTCACACATGACTCTCTGGACAGTACATAAATATAGAATTCTACCAGAAATAGTAAACTACTCCTTGATAAGTAAGATACAAGCACTTCACTAGAATGGATATTTTTCTATTAAAATCCTAAAACATATCTTGTCCTATCTAGCATTCTGCTAAATACCATTTTAGTACTACCAGCTTGTTAGGTAACATTTATTGCCCCAACAAATTTGTTAGCTATTTCAATGTAAAAATTTTCCATAGATATAAAAAAGCAATAGTTCCTTTTAACTCTATGAAGACCTGTCTCATAAATTAAAAGTTGATCTACACTGAGTTCCAAAAAAGTACACATTCAAGTAAACCTACATATAAGAACATACATACCTAGTCAGATGAATGTGCAAATAAGTGCACACTCTTCAGTGCTCATCTCCCATATGGCAAAAACATAATTGCTCTAAAGATCTTTGACTTTTCTTTGATATTATTGAGAACCACATCTTAAGAATAAAGAGGATGTTTTGGATTTATTTTTTTTTAACTAAATACGTATAAAACTGATTTTTCATTTAACATGTCCAAATAATTTTTGCTTTATTTATTAACAGAATCAGCTTGCATCTTGCCTGATTTTACCTAGAGAGCTCTGGCATGGACATAACATCTTCAGTATGAATTCTACTCTTTCACTGAATTTTTAAAAATTATTAACTCTAATCTTTAACATACAGTTGTGTTTCCTAGAGTATTAAATAAACACTAATAATAAAGGTGGGATCCATTTTAAGATTAAGATGTCTACCATTCAAATGTCAAAATCCATATTATGGTCTGTGAAGGCCTGATCAACAGAGCTCCCTACAGGGAAGTTCATCTCTCAGTATATATTAAAGTACTATAACTGAAAGTACTGAAATTTAGAAACAAATAAATTAATTAATGCCTTAACATTATCCTTTCACTGTGCATAATTTTAAAATTAATATATCAAAGAAAACGATGCTTTTCAATTTCCAGTTAGTAAGCAAATCAAATATTTATGTAGTAGACAAATGTATATCTACAGAAATTAGATGCAGCCTTCATTAAGGCCCTTTTCACAGGACATACATCTTCATCTTGAGATATATCACTATGTTCCAGGATATTTAACTGAAAAAATTTGGAGAAATTTAATGAACGGATGAAAGACAGTGCGTTTTAAAGACTGATATTTGCAGTATCATTTGTATGGTCAAACAAACAATATAAGATTTTTTTTAAACCGTATTTAAAAAAAACAAAAACAAAACCATGAACTATTGCAAACTTGCCTGACACGCGATCAAGAACTTCCGCTAGAGTTGTTGAGACAGGCAAGTGAAGAGTACGAAATTTGTGTCCAGCTCCATACATTGGATGTTGAATTACGTGACTAGTAGCATTAATTCTACCTTTGTACAGCTGAAAGGAAAAACAGTCAACATTTAATATAATTTTAACACTGAGAAATAACTCAAACCACTAAGTTTTTATAAAGCCACATCAGTTAGATAAAGCTAAATTCTTAGCGTGCTAAAAACGCAAACTGACATATCCTTCAACTTTGGAGGTACACAGGAAAAATGGCATCAAATTAGGACAAGTTCAATTTTTTAACTCAAAATAATTTGTTCTGAAAGCCTACAATATTTTTAGGATCAGAAACAGTATGATATAATCTTTGCTTTAAAAAAACCAATTATTTTACATAGCTGTAATATGAGAGAAAAATTGAGTGCCTGAGACTTGAAATTATTTGGGAAATGAAAACTTAAGTCTCAAACTAAATACAGAAAAATAACAATATACTTTGAGTTGAGAAAGATCATATTTCTCTGTTGCTCCGACTCCAGGAGGAAGTTTATTCTATCTACTTTTTGTTATTATGACAGGTAACTAAGCCACTATTAAACATTTCAAATATTTTATCTTAACATATTTTAGACAGCCCAGAAGACCTGCTTATTAATATGCACTTACAGGACCAATTTATTGTTGTGCAATGCAATAAAAAATTAATATCTGCTGACAATCAAAACCGAGCTCCTGAAATGCAGTTTTGGTAAGAACTTTTAAGATAAAAATGGGGAACCAATCTTTGAAAGGTTATGTTGTTGGGTATTCTAGAAGTATATGCTGTACATCCACATTATTTTTAAGGTTTCTCTTTGCATTTTATAGGAGGAATCATCTCGGTAAGAACACATTTCCCAATGTTTTTAATAGAAGAAACTGAACTATGACTGCTTTTACATATCTAGTAGCAGCTTTCTGAAAAAATCTGTTGTATGTAAAACAATCAACAGAAAATTGACGTTACCTTCACATTAGCAATGGACCTGTTAACAATTACTCAGCCGAGTTAAAACAAAACATTTAAATGTTTGTGCTACAGCTGTATTTGTGCCTCCTTTTCTGTTTTATACTATCCAATCCAGTTTCCCTCTCATATATCTCCTGTGGTACTTTACTTCTGAGATGCAGAAAGCAAAGCAGAAAATACTTTTTCCTGGATAGGAGTATCAGATCTTTTAAAGAAACTTGTGGTTTTACCCTGTATTTTTAGTCACAGCCTTAAATGGAGAGTGCTTCAGACATCAATCATAATTCTGTTCCAGTGAAGGGTGTGGAACCATAAAGCATAAATCTGCCTTATAAATTAATTCCCATATTTGTCACTCAATTTATTCATGGCATTTTGGCTAATTGCTGAAGGATGTCTGCCATTTTTGCTATGACCTATCCTTAATGAAACTGCTAAGGACTATTGGACAGATATTGTATCTATATTTGTTGCTAGTGTGTAAGGATACTATTTAAAAGCCTTCTGTAAGTTAAATTTCAGTAGTCAGGTCCTTCACAAGCGTGTATTTCCAACAAATATTGTGTGTTATTGTAACATGGTGCCCTGAATTTTCTTCTAAAATGCTGAGTTACAACTCAACAGCACTTTCCTTTCCAAAATTCCATAATGTGTACAAGAGAAAAAAGCTGCTAACATTTCGAACTTGAACATACTCAGACTTTAGATTTAAAGGCTAAATTTATTCCACGTTTATCATATGGTATCAAAAATTCTTACTGGACAAGGTGACTGAAGAAACAAAGTGACTTTCTCATCCTCTAGCATCAGCTGCAAAAAAAGCCTCCTAATAAATCCTGAAATATTTCCAGAGGTTGGGAGGTTCCCACGCTGAGGAGAGGACTGGAACAATTCACAGAGAACCTGAGAATGCAAAATGATAACAGATTTAAAATATTTCTATATTTAGGTCTTTAAAATATAGCTCTACACAGCTGTAGTAGGCAGTGCCTTATATTCACTTTCAGCTATCACACAAACCAGGTCAGAAAGCACCACCACTGAAGAAAATACCTGCAGCAAATAAGGGCCTTAATATAAAAGTTTAGAACACTGACTACAGCATCGAAGTAATTGTAAACATGCAGATTTATCAAAAAGATAGAAAACTTACAATAAAATAGTTTAAAAAACCAGCTTTTGAATCCCTAAAGCAATTATTTTCCATGGCATGATACAGTATTACTTCCAGCCTTTAACAGAGAGCTATCTCAATTTGTTTACTGAAGTCTACTTCTTCCTAGAGCATCATCATTCTTAATGCTGAAGAACCTTTTTTTCATTATACTTGTATTCAGCTAGGTCTGCAAGGTTAATGAATGTGACAAAGATAGCTGAACTTGCTCTTGAATGCCAAATGCAAAGCCATATGCTGCAATACCCTGTATTTCCTTGGACACAGGTTGTACAAGTGAACTTCCCAGGAAATCTCCTTAGGTTACTAATAATAAATATGTGTATGAAGCTTGCTGTTCAAATTCTATTTACAAAAGTTTAGGCCTATGCAATTAAACAGCCTTTTGGAGTCCAGTCTAAAGTTTATTTCTCTAAACCAAGAGGAATACAAATCTATACACAAGACTGGACGGCCATGCCAAAACATTTTTGTATGTTTCAGACTCAGATCAACAAACTAACAATTATAATATAAAGTTTTCCAGTCAATGACAGCTCACAAAACCCCAAGTTATTATAAAGAAGGGCAAAAAGCATAGAAAGTTTTCAAAGTTAGCTGTAGCTATTGATAAATTAAAACTTTATTATTTTTCTCTCTCACCTGTGCCATAAGTCTCTGGTTATTAGGATGGCAAGAGATGCACTGTAGGAAGAAAGCAACTGTTGCATTTTCAATTGCTGTCCGCTGCTGAGTGGTCAATCCTGTGGTTACAGTCGAAGAAAGCAAGCTGGATCTTGCACTGGTCTGTTGTGCTGTCATACTGTGTCCTCCAGAGGTAGCACCAGAATGGCACAACAGGAATAAAAGTGCTGTCCACAATGGATTGACTTCAGAGCCACCCAACCAATCCTTCATCATGTGGCTGTTGCCAACTTCTGTCAGAAACCTGAGAACAGGAGCAACCAGGTCTGCCGTGATGGGCATTTTATTAAAGTGCTGTGGAACATGATGCCTTCTGAGCCTGTCCTGGGTGATATCCATTGATTGTGCAGTGCAGTCAGAGCTAGAAGTATGGTTAAAGCAAAAACTAGCAAGACTTCTTACAAGCAGTGAAGGCAAACCTGAGTCCAGTAACTGCTTGATAGCTTCTGGAGACTGAGATGAGGCAGCAAGAGTAGCGAGGTGGGACTCTGTTAGTGCAAGAGGGGCTTGTGCATTTTTAGAGTCATCTGTCAAAGATGAACCAAGATCCTGCTTTTTGCTGTCATCGGTCATAGACAGTCTGTGCTGACACTGCATTGGAGGAGGAGTGATACCCATCCATCCCATCAGTAATGAAAAATAATTTGGGTGGATGTGGCACATGGAACAAAGCAAACTATCAACAGCTTTCTTCAAAACCATGTTGCAGGGAAGAGACATGGACCAGTTAAACAGTGACCTGTAGAAGACAGAAAATCCTATCAACACATACTTCACCATTCATTTTCCCCTTTTTTATCATTGATTTATACAACATTTTTGAACTTCTATGATTTACTATTGTAGAAGCTGCTGTGAAACACTGAGCAGAATCTGAAAGCTTCTTTTGGAAGTATCAACAGGATGCTGATTACCCAAAAGGCATTTCTCAACTGTATGCTTAAATTTTTCACCATACTGTATTTTAAATAGATCAAAACCAACTTTCCTGGCATGCTGCACACAAAAACCAGATTTCAGTCTTTTGACAGTTGTCATACATCTTATTCATTTTACACCAACTACAACCTCTTTGTGCTGTCAATTCTCCAAGCTGCAGCTACTAGGGTCACACACGTGTACATAGGCTCATTTACATGAAGGTCTCAATTCTTTGTAAGAACTGAAATTATTTTAACCTGTTTCAAAAGTTTTTGAAATTTCCCTTATTAGGCATCTTCCTAAAGATACCGCAAAGAAATGAAAGCAGCAACAACCTTTTTTGGTTGAACAACATATCCTTGCTATCCTTACTTGACCTAAACTTAGAACACAAGTTAACAACAGAATTATTCCTCAAAAATTCTAAAATCCCACCTACCTTTGACCTCACATCCAAGTACAATCTGCCTGAATGCTAATTCAAGGCATATGAGTGCAGAAGCTAATTTAGCTCCTGTTATTCAGCTTAAATTTCAGAAGGGGTACTAGTAAAGTAAAATGATCATTTCTTCACACAGACTTGTTCAGAGTATGTAAAGTACTTTAAAAAAAAAGGATTCACAGTACCTTGACACCACAGATGTTACATTATCTTAACATTTACATAAAGAGGGGAACATACACTTTATGCCATTCAATGCTAGGTTTTTAAATGAAGTTTAGATGTATCATCATATATTACATTCCTATTTGAAGATAAGGATTGTTTTTCCCCTCTTCTAGATGGAAATGTTATTCTATGTTTAGCTTAAGGGCACTCTAGGAACTCACAGAACTCTCAGGTTCTAATCTAAATTTGGATTTTTCACCAGTCAAGAGAATGGCTGATAAAACCCCTCCCCAACAGAAAACTCATCTCAATGACTAAATGATATGTAACCCTGGAAAGGCAGTCAAAAGTTCCAAAAGTCCACATATAATAAAGCTACACTTAACTCTTCTCCAACTACATATTAATACAATCCAAATGCCAAAATCTTCTGGATGAGTTTATGCTCCATGAAAAATAAGGGGGTTTTTTTTCTAAATACATATTTAAAAATAACTAAGGGATTAGCATTCATTGGCCAAAGCATAAATACTGAAATGGAAAATGGGGATGATGGGAAAAAATTTCCAAGAAAAAGGTGATTTATCACATGAAGGAGAAACTTGGAGTTATTGCTAGAATCCATTACAATATTTCAAAAGTTACAATATCAAAGAGGATGAAGAATACACATGAAAAGTTATATTAGAAAAA
>VZTR01010694.1:18763-30350 GCA_013400775.1 Chaetops frenatus | reverse complement strand
TATTTATTAAAGAATATATTTTATAATTTGCTCCAGATGGTGGCTCATATGAGCTACAGTTTTATATCTGGCAGGAGGCAGGGAACAGGGCTATATTATAACATGCACACTAAAACTAGGTACAAAAGTTTTATTAGTATTCTATTATTTTTCCCTGTGATGAAAATAACACACTATCCCTCCAAAAGACAGGGACTCAGTTCTAACACTTTTATATAAAACTAATTGGGCTGTCCATTTTAGGAAGTCCATTTTTATTAGAGATTTTCATCTTCAAATGTTGAAATGTATCCTGAAAATATATTTCTGTTAAAATGTATTGCTAAAAGGACTAACTGACCTGCAATTTAAAATCCTTAAACTGATTCCCAAGATGAACAAGCTCATTATGAATTAAAAATTATCTATATCACAGTGTCACTAAAGTGTCTTTGGAAATTGTCTTGCTTGTAGCCATGTATATAAAAACCGTAATGTTGCACATATGTGAGAGCTCCACATGCTTGTACCTGTAACCATAACTTACACACTTGCTGGTCTTTGAATGTTTGACTATGCCTAAAGGAGATTGGCCATGGAAAAAATACGAAGGTTTCCTAAGAGCAAAAATGAAACCATGTGCAAAGATCCCTTCATTAATGGCAATTGTACTCCACAGTACCAATCAAAGATGCTGGACTAACACTAGATACAGTAATTTAAGTATTTTTTTTCTATAAAACACACAGAACAATGCTATGTGGCTTTTGTTTGTTTTGTTTAAACAGAAGAGATGGTTAAGCAACATCACTTGCAAATATTAGATCATATATTTTCATTTTGTGAGTCACTAAGAGTATACATTTGGTGTTTAGGGTGAACTTCTCTTTAGAATCCACCAAAATGAAGCAAGTTAGTAGTGTTCGATTCACTCCAGATTTTGTGCCTTCATTTCTTTCAGGTCAGACTGGCCAGAACAGAAGTGAAAAGTCCAAGAAAGCATCTCCCCCTTCCTAGCTCTCAGCTATCAGTTATAGACATTGGATACCATGACAAATAAAACAATGCTTCTATAACAGCATCCTAATGAAGAGCACTTAGAGGTACTGTAAAAACTACTGCAAATAATTTCAACAATAATAGTCCATTGAAAGACCTCATGAACAAAACCATCAACCAGCTTACCTTTCACATACATACAAGTATATATATGGGTTTGGTGTTTCATTTCAGATTGTTGGGTCTTTAAACACAGTTATACCTGGAATATGTGAAGTGCAGCTTTGAGTTCAGAACTACAAAACTACCTGTTTGGATATCTTTAGATATCCACTCTATCACTTAGCTTCAGGCATATCACTTTCCAGTACTATTTCACAGTAAGTGCCCTTCAAGTTGTATTATTTCAGTGAACAACACAATTTAGTCATGAAAATAATGTGGTGCAAAACTTTGCTTTACTTACTCAAAGAGCTCCCTGTCCAGCAATGCTGGCAAATCATATTCAACGAGCAACTCATAACTATGCCACAGAATTGCTGCTACACAATGCAAGTGGGAGGGAGATGGCATCAAAAGCCCATACTCTCTGGTTGAGCTATTGGGACAAATGTAGCTGACCCGGCCACTTTTTTTCATAGCTGCAACTCTTGCAGAATCACTGACCCATTTCAGCAATGCTTGAATTCTGTAAGACAAGATAATGTTGCACATTACATAGGATCAAAGAAACACTCAGAACCAAACTAGCTCGCTGGTGTTTTGTAATCCAATTTACACATTTATCTCTTTCTCTGAAGTAAAGTTCAAGAGTGAGCTCAAGCTCCGTTTTCTCAAGATCAGGGCAAAAATTAATTAAAAAAATTTATCTTGGACAGCCAAATGTGAACCTTTTACAGAAAAAGAAGATTTAGTAGATATCTGAGTTCTAAATATTTGAGAGACAAGTCAGTAGAAAACCAAAGTTTTATCACATTTATAAGAGCAGAAAAAGAGGGACAATATTTCCTGGAAAGGATGCAAAGAACTAGGATAGAAAGCTGGAAAGCTGTTTCAGATTTCTGCACTTTAACGCTATCTCATAACAACCGTATTGCAAAAATGTTTGGTTTTGTGAACTAATACAAAGCCACTGTTTAGCAGATTATTTTTTGTATATGATTCCATATGACAACCCAAATAACATTACCTATCTTTTGTTCCAGGGTCTTGAGTTGTTCCAAGCTGATAAAGAATGTCTATTGTGGAGTCAGAAGAGAGACCATTTAATCTTCCAAACAGTAAAGGGCTATTCAGATCTTGCCGCATTCAAAAAACAAAGGGGAGGGGAAATAATAGAAGTACTTACATACGTATTTTTTAAGTGTACTAATGACATTATTACAGAATTGCAATATTAACATTGAATTAAGTTTTGACATTAACCTAAGGATGAAATTCTTATACACATCACTGTCTCAAATGCACTGTGTGCATTTTGTATGTCCAATGTTCAGTCTTACTATTAAAGGAAAAGCAGTTACATCAGATACAGGACTTAGAGGTTTACATAGTAGGGTTTTCTTCAACATATTTCAAAAAGACATGACTAACTCCAAGAGAGCTGTCAAACCTCTTGTTTCACAGAAGCAAATGCTTATTTCAAAATGAAAATTTATTTAACTCCAATTTCCATCAATAGGATTATAGCTGAAGATTTTCACAGATTATTTTTTATTCAGCCTTCTCCTCACTGTGTTCATCTTCTGCCCTGACAGAAAGTAGTCTTCTATCTACCAACATCCCAGCAAATCAGAGCAGTCTGCACTGAAACACTAACTCATTGCAAAAGAAATCATGGAAGCATTTTAGAAAGAGTGTTTTCTGTTAGCAGCCTCAAAACAGGAAAAAAATTAATTTTCTTTAATTTAAAAGCTACAAAACAGCAAAGTGGTATGAAACCATAAATAAAAAAACCCCCAGTGCACTAACAGAACAGCTTCTGCAAAATTTCACTGTGGGAGATAGAATGTAGTTCTATCTTCATTATGTACCTCCACACAAATATTTTCAATACTTAGTGCTGTTCAGAATTCATACTGTCTGACAGACTACTGAGACTGAAATTCTGCTGCATTAGTTTTCCTCAGCAGTACTTGTGGCAGTACTCTTTAAAACATCTGGACACAGTATCTAAAATAAGAGGCATTTAGGATACACTGTGCATCTTACTCTGTCTTCAAAACATTCATCTCATTATGAAAAACCAAACAACCCTGGCTGCACTGCTTTACTGTGGCAGGACTACCCACATACAAGGGCTGTAATACTTAAAAGCCCAACAAAGCACAATGGCAAGTTCCAGCAACCCAGATTCAGAATCAGAAAGTTACATGCAAATATACTGTATTTGTACTTTTATACAAGCAATGTTTTTAAGCAACAACTGAAAAGAAATGCACTGCACTCACCTGCAGGATCACTCCCTGATGCTGAGCAGTTTCTCAGAAGAATGTCAATCAGTTTTAGGCCAATTCTGGTGGACTGAAGCCCGATTTTCACAAGCACGGCCTCGATGTTCGGAGAATGCATCCCACAGTAAGGGGACATTAGTAAAGCTGCACATGTCTGCAACAGATTAGCAGTGGGTGCTGCAGCACTAGCCATCATTCCTTCCAAATCACTTATGTGAGTGAGACAGTGGTGCAGTAATCTTAACCACCCAATACTGAAAAGGAAAACAGAAAAATGACCTAATGTATTATTTTCTTATTATATCACTTTTTATCTGTAGCACTAGCTGTATTAGATTATAGGACAAGTACTGCAGAAAACTTCTGTGACATAGCCAAACATCATCTAAACAAAGCAAATGACTGAATTTAAGACCCCAATGTAATATACATTAGTAATGCTGTTGTATTTGTTGGATTAAGATTGTAAGGAAGGCAGGGTCTGTGGGCAGAAAGAGCTAAGAGCCTGCAGGCTTTATTACTAAAGTTTCTCAAGATTTCTCGATTCACATACATATTTGTTCCAATAGGGCCTACCCGTAGAGGGAAGGATGAAAGGGAAGGTATTTATACAGGGGGATGGGTGTGGGGCGGGTTTGGGTTTTATTGGTTGTTGGGATTTTTTTGTCTCTGTTGGGTTTTATTTGCTTGTGTGTTGTGTTTTTTACATCAAAAGGAGCAAAGGTGCAAGAGTAGTTGGCATTAAAATTATACACCTGCACAACTTCCCTGATATTACAAACTTCTAGGATCATAAACATTTACAATAAACTACAGTGAACCTTAGAGAATCTGATTTTAAATGCATACAGCAAAAGCACAGAAATTAAAGATGTGTTAGATGCTACATTTCCCTCATGTCTCTCACTCTTTGACAAAATCATTCAGCAGTTCTTTTAATAACAAACCCTGAGAAGTAAACCTACTGTAGTTGAATCAATTTGGAAACACATCAATTAGACTTATTTATAAAATACACCACAATACTATTTAAACTAGCATCATGGACAACATGGCAACCTAAGCTGTATGTGAAATAAATGGCATCTCTCATTGACAAGTTCTAACCCAGCAGGTTGTTTACACAACTAACCCTTACCACAGTTTAAAAAAAATGCAAACATGCATATAGATCTTAAATTACGTTTACAATTTTATTTTAGGAATCATTTACCCCTAAATTAATTGGATTCATCCATTACAAGAGAGTAAATTCTCTGTTATGTCTAAAACAAAATTTATGCAAGTTTACTGAATATAAGTATCACGTTACTATCGTTGTTATATTGAGATACTTAAAACATTTAGCTGAAAGTGGCAATAAAACAATTCAAGAAAGGAGGAACATACACTCACCTTCTTTAATACTGATTATTTTTGTGTGACTTTATAATAACCTTTTCTGAAGAAAAAATATAGTATAATTTGGCTATAATAATTTTCTTCACTGCTATTCAAGAGCAAAGACCAATTTCAGCTTTTAAGAAATATACACTGAGAGTATTCATGTTCTCTAAATTTACTTATGCTCTGAAAATTTCCCTGCAAAAGAAAAGTTTTTAAAACTTTCCCATGCTCTCTTCAAATTTATAAACATTATAGTTCAAAGATGAAATATTTAAAATTAACGAGTTTTTACAATTTAGTTTGCAAAATTTAAGAGGAAATCTCAAATATTCATCTAGTATATTAAATTCAAAGTTGGAAAACACTGACACTTCAAAAAAATTCCTTATGCAGTCATTTATTTTTATTTTTAAAATGAGTAAGAAACTCAACATGCCACCTAACGAAATAACAGCTTTTGAAAAGAAATCTTGCTGCTATAGCAGAATTGTAACAACATTCAGCTCCTATTTCTGAAATGTTTGCAAACAGCAATATTAGATATGACTTCCACGAAACATTCCATTGTTCTATTTCTACTCCTGCTCCAACACTTATGTAACTCTGTTGACTTCTGTACGGATAAGAAGTATTTTGGCACTCCTTCCTTTTTTGACAACTGCCTGCCCATTAAAAACACAAAATGCAACTCTAAATGCTTTCCTATGCTTTGTATTCTCTCACCATTGCAGAGATGAAACATTCCCTTTTACTTATGAAGACTAAGCATGCTACTGAAGAAGTGAGAAGTACTGCTTATATTTCCTTTCATATTGGAAAAAAAAGAAAGGAAGAGTTTGCTACTGAAAGATCTGACTCAGAGAAGCAAACACCATAAAAAACCTGAACCCTAAACCATGAACTGACACAAACTGTTCCCTAACACTGGAGCCTTACCTTGTTTTGGAGACCTGATCCTCAGAGGGAAGGAAGGGATTATTGACAGTGGCAGAGGAGGTGTTTCCAAAGGCAGTGAGGCCTAACAGCTTGATCTGAGAGAGGCCCAGGGTACTGGCATCCCGAGGACGATGCAGACGAAGGCAGACAGCTGAGGCAACTTCAGCTTTTACCAGCTGGATTTTTATATAGGTGAGACCACTCGTGATAACAGGAGTTGACAAAGGTAACATATTGACACCATCTGCGCTTATTTCAACAGACACTGATGAAGGGCAAGCTACAGAGTAAGATAAGAAGGTTTAACACTATTTTAAAATCTGTACCAGTTTGTCTTCATCATGGATACATGGTCAACACTTAAAATTCAGAGAACAAAATGACTGAAATTATCTCAGGCAGACATTGGTATTGAACTGCAGCTGGACGACTTGACCTGGGTGACGGTACACGTTAAAATGCACTAACATTTTGATACATGGTATATACAGTTTATTTCAAAGACTTCAGACAAAGAAAAGTCCTGTTACTGAAAACACTATTTCCCCATCAGGGCTACAACAGTAAGAGCCAAAAATCTCATGCTTTTTCCCAACTACCATAAAAAAGTATTTTGCCTGAACACCTTTGACCAGTATCACTTTCTCACTGGGGAAACTTTTGATAAGTATGACAAAGTTTTTTGAAATATTTGACATGAACACTGGATGACATCTACTACACTAGAAAACAAGCAGAGGCAGGGCCTTGTCTTCTCAGGAAATGCAGAATTTGAAAGCTTTTCAAACTTATTTTACAGGCATTACTCAACCTCCTAGCTTTAGTTCCTTTGATCATACTCTTTGTATTGTTTCCAAATAACAACCCCCAAATTTTTGAACTGGCATCAACATCAGTGAATCTACTTACTTGCGAGAGAGGCCAGGTGAGGCTGGATGTGGATCTCCTTGAGCAGCACAGCTGCAGGAAGGTGAATCGTGAGGTCACACCAAGCTTCTTCAGGTAAAAATATGTATGACCATGCAGCAGACCGAGCCCGTCTGTGGGGAGGAGTAGCCTGTAACAGCACTTCAGCAGGCTGGGCAGTGGGACTGCTTGAGGTGATTGACCCTTCAAAAACAGCACCATCAACAATGATTAGTAATGTTTATTAACAAAACCCAGATTAATTTACAACCTGAACTGTGGAAAACACTTCTTTTTGTTTCATCTCTTTTGCTTTATTGATAATACCCCATGTGTAATGCCCACTGCTGAATTACTTGTCTTTTACTCTGAGACTGTGTGTTAAGTAAGCGGTTTACATATCCACATGCATATGCATGTCCTTGAAATTTGCTAGGGGACAGGATTTTTACTATTTAAAGTAGTAAAGAACCAATATTTGCAGGATTCCTAAATTTATCTTTTAGAAATTTGTGGAAAGCAAAATACAAGATTTCCAGTGGTCCTTATTCTGCCCCTACACTACCAAATAAACATTTTTTTATTGTCTTCTGTAATGTCATTATTTTTGACAGTCTTAAATTTGAATCATGGGACTGAATGGATTCCTCTCTCATTCAACAGGCTTTCCAGAAATTTTAAAATTAATCCTTTTTTTCCCCCCTCCTGTCAATGAGACAAACTGTATGAATACATTCAAGGGCTACACCAGGCTAGTGAGCAGCAACAGAAAAAAACCCACTAACACTGAAAAGGAAAGCCTTTGTAAGATATTACAGTACCACTGCCTCTTAAAACACACACATTTTAGTTAACTGGCAGCTGTATGCTCCAGCTTACTCTGCTCTGCTTCACAGAGCTCAAGCTCATTCTCTATCATCCCACCATGCCATGTTTCTGTACTAGCTCCATCAAAATTGATGTGCCCTAAGAGAGTTAATGAGTGAGCCTTAGTGTGTCTAAGGCAGATGGCGGGCTGGAACCAGGCATCCCCTGATGTGGGGGAGGAGAAAGGGGCTCACCTTGATGCATGACTTCACCAGACACAGACCACTCCCTCTCCTTTCTCTCCCCTGTCCACATGAGGTCTTACTACCTGTGGTGGAGGTAACTAACCTCATCCCTCAGCATTATCTTGAAACAACAGCAACCCCTCTCATTAGAAGATTGAGTACTGGAGTATTGGAACATTTGACACTATTGTAATACTTCTTGTTATGAACTTTATAAACTTTCAAATGACCAGAAGACATTAACCTAAGTGAAAAAAGCATTACTTACCCAAAGGTGCAAAATTGTGAATTCCCTCTGCATTATCAGGCTCAGAAGCCAGCACTCTGGCTTTCAAACTGCTATCTGTTGCTTTGGTGGGACCAGAATCCAGGAATTTCATAATAGTTGAAACCATGCTTCTTGCCGTGTTAACAATAGCTCTTGTGCTTGTTACCATGTTGTTACAGATAAGTTGAACACCGCCTTTGTATAATGTGGGCAGAAAGAAAAAAAAAACCTGTTTAGAAGCATGCAATAGATTCTACACAAGCAAAGGCCTATTTAGTAAGTTGGCCTATGTAGACACATATATGTATTCTTTAAGTACCAAAAAAATCGAAACCAAACCTTTATTTGATGTGCCTAAAGAAAAGACATCCTTACCCATGTCATGGAAAGCCTTCAGTGCTTCACTTGTATCCAACACTCGTAAAATGAACCAGAGCAGCGGCTCAGATAACTGACATGTGGCAAGAGAACCCTAGAAGGAAATCAATTAAGAAATACATGGTTTCATACAAAATTAGTATAGTAGAAATTCAAATTTAACAGCTCTCAGCCTCCCCTTTCAGTAAGCAAAACTACCATGGAAGAAATGCCACCATAT
This sequence comes from Chaetops frenatus, assembly GCA_013400775.1. Classification (NCBI taxonomy): domain Eukaryota; kingdom Metazoa; phylum Chordata; class Aves; order Passeriformes; family Picathartidae; genus Chaetops; species Chaetops frenatus. The sequence goes on along the minus strand of VZTR01010694.1, from coordinate 21,773 downwards.
ACAATATCATGTTCCACACAGTTCAGTTCCTTACACAGGAAAAGTTTTTGGGGTATGGAAAAGCTCAAACTTAGGGGGTGAGCACCGTAAGAGAAATAAGAGTACTGAGCATTAAAATGCCCACAATAAATGTGCTTCTCACCTATGTGCACATAATAAAGCATCTGATGCATCTTCAAGCCTTTACCAAGGAACATGTACAGGAATGTCAAAATGTCCTTAGAGAAAACTCTCTCTTGCCCTCTACCATGGGTAACAGAGAGAGGCTTCCTAACTTCAGCATCCAAATGAAGCAAGGTTGTAAAGATGTTAACATTTCTTTTACATAGCACTGCTTTAGTTTTCTGACCTTATTACTGATTATTAGTGATTATAGAATCAACTACCTTGAAGCACAGCAAGCCTAAGGGAACTTACCTGCCTTCCCATGTACCCACAGGCCATGTAGGTAAGAATAGGCTGAAGCATTACTTGAACTGTAGTTGCTTTCTTGCTAAGTGTTGTCAGGATAGTGAACAACCCATCTCCAACTGATATCGCATCTAAGCCCCCATGAAAGTTCTCATGTTTAGTGAGGTGTAAGCCACTTGCACCTTAATGAAAACAGTTCAAAGGTCACAAATTCAGACCTAACAAACCATTAATAGCACATAAGAGAACTAAGGAATATTGAAGTGTTCACATAGATTTTACAAGGTACAAAATGGACCAGTTTTCAGGATCATATAATTAGTATTCCCAGATATGTATAAATAGGAAGACTTGACCCAGGAAATCAGGAAATTTAAATCAAACCAGACCATATAGTAAGTATAATTAGTGTAGGAAATAGAAGTAAGGAGGAATAATAGGAGGAATAATGTAGGAAAAGAGTGTAATTAGTGAAGGAAATAGGGTAACTAAAAGGATTGGAATCACTCCTAGGTAGAAGCAACTGACATTTAAGATTATTTTCAGATAATAATAGAAGTACCTCTGTGCTGCCAAAAAACCCCCCCAAACATTTAACACACATATTTCTGTCAGAAATACCTCTCTCAGAATTCTGCTTCTCAGTGTTAAAGCTCAGGATTTATTCATGACAATTTCCTGAATATCAACTATCAGCAATACTGATTACACATTGCTGAGATTACGGACAGAAAGCAAAATAATAGTCTTTCCATGGAAGAGATTACTTCCATAAATATAGCTGCCTTACAAATCACATTACTTCAATCTGGAAGAGTTGTTAGAAGTGGGCTTAGATTTAAATGTAAGACAACCATAGAGTAATCCTGTCCCATTTAGAGAAACAGAAGTTATACTAAGAAATAATAATAAAAATCAACGTGCTCAAGTGATCTTTGGAGCCTGTCTTAAACATTTTGGCAGGGGAATTGCCAGTTGTAGTACTTCAGCCACCTTCAAACTGTCAAGAAAGCAAATGTTGATAAGCACTGGATGCAGGGCAACTAATAAAGCAGTCCTAAGACCCAGCCTCTGTCCAGCCTAGAAAAGCTAAATGGAATTAATGACAGAGTTGAAGGCAGCTAAGTTGGATTTGCTGTGAGGGAGGATCTTCAGGTGAGGACAAGACAGGATAGGATGTGAATACTGTACTTGTATGACTTTCATAGTTTGTCAATTAAAAAGCATAAAACCCTTGTGAAACAGACACAATGGTCACAGAAGCAAAAACAAAAAGAAAAATGTTTCAAATTCATGTGACAAGTGAATTACCCAGGGCCATCCTGGATCCTGACCAGCTGTCTTGCCAGATGCAGTAAATTAACAGCATTAGCATAAATTTTGACACCAGAGCCACTACCTGTCAGTAACATTTGCAGACATCTTCTCATTTACTTATCCCGGTAGCACCTTTCCATGCTGCATTAATTATTACATATTTACTACTATATGCTGATAACTTATATTTGGATCCTGTGTAACCTTGGCTGCAGTCTTGCAAAATGTTTTGTTCACAGAAATTGTCTAGAGAAAACTTAATAGTTTTTCTTGAAAAAACAAAACCCACAAATAGCTGTGTTACCTCTTCTCAAAATACATAGACAGATCATTTTCAATAACCTATATTAAAAACCCTTCGGAAGAACAATCCATTGAAGGGATCAACTGGCCCAGAACTCTAATTTCAATGAAAAACATTTTGAAAAAACTCTCTTTCCAAACTGCCCTTTAAAAAATGCAAAACAACTGCAGGACAAAAACCAGCGGCTTAGAAAGACATCAAAGTTGAGGAGAAGAATATTTGAATTTCACTCCAAACAAACACAAACTCAGAACAATCCACCATTCCCAGAACAAACTACTTTCAGTGTTCACAGTGTATGTGCAATATGACATCAACTACCCAAAGTGATGAAGGAGATATTCTGGAATTCGTTTCAGGAAGGTTCCAACAGCACAATCCAGGCTTGTCAAATCCTGCCTCCTTTTTAATTTGACTACTAGAGATACCTATCTTTTCCTCAATTGCTTTCATGCTGAAATGAACCACTGGTCTAACATTCATGAGGACTTCAAGTAAGTGTTTCCTGATAATAGCATTGGTTAACAGTTTCGTATCTGCTTAAAGGAGGCAGCATAGAAAAGGCCAGAGCAACTTGCTTCAAAACAAGAGAATNACCTCAGATACATGTCTGACAAACAGCAGCTTTGCTTTCTAAGTATCACCAGCTTCCTCACTAGTTCATACCAGGAAGATCCCACCCACAAATATATGACTGCAACTCCTAGAACATTATGCTCATATAATTTCTGGTAAAACAGAGGAAAAAGTTTAGGTATTCTAGAAAAGGGACACAATAGTAATTTGTATTTTCCAAAAGTGATTTTAAAAAGGAAAATAATCCAATACATAGCAAACAACTAAGGTAAGGTGTCTTGTACAAACAGAAGACTCATCCTAATCCAAGGACAGAGGCATGTGATGGCCACAGACTGAAATAAAGGAAATTCCACTTAAATATAAGAAAAAGGTTTTTCTACTGTAAGAATGATTGAACTT
>VZTR01010693.1:72278-88887 GCA_013400775.1 Chaetops frenatus | reverse complement strand
TAATTAAATCTCAAATAATCATCATTTCAAGAAATCAAAATTAATAACTTGCTACCTAAAGTATACATGGGTCTCCTAGAGGTTTTCTGTTTAACACAGCAGTATCAGGGTAACCTTTTCCAGATCACTAGTTGAAATCTATGTTATAAACAAATTACATTTGAATATGCATGTCTCTCAACATTTAAACATAGAGAAGTTCTCAGTATGGGTATAGAACATATTAAAAATTATTTTAAGGCAAAAAACTAAACCACTTACTTTCAGTGCATATACAATGTACAAAACAATCAAAGACATTAAGAAAATTTACAGATCCCTAGCATTATAATTATTCAGCAGCTCAAGTTTATTACCTTCTTATGGATCTCGTTCATGACAAAAATTGCTTTTTTTCCCCTGTTTGTTTCACAATCATTCTCATTTACTAACTCCAAAACGCAAAGGTTGACTTCGTCAACAAAGAAATATATACCTATATGCATTTCCTAACAATAATTGAATAATTAATTAACATTGAATAACAATTCAATATCATCTGCACAGTTTCCACAGATGCTTTTATATACTTCAGCAGTTTCTGAGGCTTATCATGTGACAGATGTAATTTACTTCAGTGTAAATGTCTAATTAACACATACACACACACTCCCCTTTTCTTCCATCTCTGAGGAGGTAAATGTCTGGGATTCCCCAGTGTCCCAGTTTCTCAGAGTAGGTTAGCCTACACATCCCCAAGTCTCAACCCAAGTTGATATTCATGCAGCAGAGACAGTTATACTGAGTTGCAGGCTGCATTTTCCCCCTAAGTCTTCTGTGCTGCTTCAGAATTTATATTATAGGGAAACTGTTATAGCTGCATATACAGTGCTAATCAAACCTAAGAAGCAATTAAAACAATCTCAGCAAAGGAAACACTTTTGTTTGGTACACTAGATAAGACTGAGCATTGTTTAGACAAAGAAATCTAATCAAACAAGTCATTCTCCTTTTATAGCTCAAATCAATATTACACATTGGAACAACATCCGTTGGTGTAAGTGGATTCACTTAATTGGCCCAAACTGCATAATACTGCTCAGCAAGACAAATCACAATTAGCTCAACCCATAAAATAGGGCTAATGAGTAAATCCTTTGTAAGGTAGCTAAAAAAAACCAACCACCTCAAATCTTGCCAGCACCATTGCCAAAAGAGACAGACAAAACAGAACAAAAAGCCTGTGGCATTGAACAATCTTGAGTTTAAAAAAAAAAAAAAAAAAAATCAAACAGATGCAAAAAAGGCTCAAATTTACTGCTTTGCCAAAAACAGACCTTTCATCTGACCTAAGTGTCTTTAGCAGCTTGACACTAAAATACACGCACCAGTAATACAATAAGTATGAGCACACAGTGTGCAGTATTCATACGGCCTTTAAAGTGCTATCTGCAAAGAAATACTACCAGACAATTACAGCATTTAACCCTAAAACAAAATAATGGAAATGCATCTAAAGCACACAAAAAGCAAAACTGTAAAAGACATAAATAGCATAGCTATCCTATATTTCCCATATTTAATTTTACTCAGCATTTCCAATACCTAAATAAAAATTCATGCAAATAAACAGTTCAACCGTCAGAGTCAACATAAATAGATTTCTCTGCAAGCCTATTTTAAACTATTTTAATTTGATGGCCCACAAATAGTTATGCCAGAACTATGTAAAAATTCTTCAGTGGCCTTCAAAATGTGCTTTTGTGAAGGGCATTTACTTACATTCCACTCCAAGTTTACAATAACCCTCAAAACAGCCCATCAATTAGCATCTGCAGGATTAGATCCCTGGTTCACAGACACCAGCTGAGAAAAATAAATTTTAAAATAACACCCTTTCCTTTACTTCCCAGTCTTACCCTTCAAGTTTGCCAACTTTGACAAAAAATGAAGACAGTAAATAACCACACTAACCAAGGGCCTCAAAAATCCAGTTTTCAACTAAAATTAAAATTAATGGAACCTGGTTGAGCAGAACAATCTCTAAAAGACAAGCAACATGAACAAGGAAGACTGCATTTCTAACCAACATCAAAAGAAAGCACATTTCAACACATATCAAGATTTTCATTTGTTTGCATTCTCACTTAAACACATGAATTTATTTTTGTAACCTTAAAAAAAGAAGTAAGTCTCAATTCTCTCTTCCATGGATGAAGCTCTGAAACTGTTGTTTGCTAATAAAAAGACATACAATTTTACTTGCATCATGAAGAGGAAAGGACTCCTCATTGAAACTAGAAGGCTGATCACTCCTACTGTGAAAACCAGACCATGCTAAAGCTGTCATAGAGGGATACTCTCAAACTGTGCTCTGCTTGAGGGACAAGCAAGAAAATGCCTCCTGAGTCCTGAAGACATTACAGATAAGAGTCAAGAGAAGAGCTCCAGACTGACTTGACTCCTAAAAACCTTTTCCTGTATGCTTATTCTTTGACAGATAGCTTCAGTGAAGCACTTTCTAGAACAATGATAGGAAAGAAGGCTTCTCCATCAGAACTTTACTGTAAGTGCTTACTGTGTTAAACCCCCAAAAACAGTCAAGACCAGGAACTATTATACAAGCTTGCTGTTGAAAATTTAGCAGAATTAAATAGCTAATTTGTATCATAACCTCCAATATGTTTTACTCAACACCAATCAGGAACAGTCAGTCTTTCTTTGGTAGAATAACTGAAAAAGTAGGTCAATAGTCACCTTGTTCACTAATCCATCTTTGGATAAACTGAAGGATTAAGAGGTAGAGCAGTCAGAAGGGGAAAACCAGAATGTCCCAATCTTTAACTCCAAGCCATTGCATCAGTAGCAAAAAACACAATCTTGAGGGAAGAGCATTCCCCTTGCCTCCTTCCACCGGTGTCTCCCTTGGTGGGAGAGCTCCTTTGCTCAAGTGAAGATTAGAGGCAGCACAGCCACTCAACACAACCTTTGCTAATGTCTAGGGTGCTGTGAAGAAAGTCTGCAAGCTTGCAACCACACTCATATGTCTGCAGACTATTTTTACTTTGGAATACATTATCTAGAGCAAGTCTCCAGAACAAACAGGAGAATTTTAGTTCAGAGCATACACTAACAATTTGGTAAGACACTTAATAAGTGTATTTACCAAAGAAAGAGTGTCCATCTGTTGCAGGAATTGAGCAATTCATCATATTTATTTAGAGCGGTCCACTATGCTCTGTGAGGATGCTCGAGTTTCATCTTTGCAGCATATGTGATTCTCACTTAAAGTGTTTTAGAAAAAGAATTAAGTTTTTTGTGATGTTAACAAGATAGTGATGCCCTACAGTGTTTTCAGTAGCCTCCCTGCATTTCAAACACATCTGCATCCACACGTCAGCCTTTCCCTAATGGAATCTCAGCTTCTAAGCACATTAGCAAAGCAATAGGACAGATCTTTCTCATGCTGTTTCTTTTTCCTGCCTCTCCCAAAAACAAGCTCACCAAGCAATGCTTTTGATGCATGCTTCTTTGTTTTGCTTTCCAAAGGGGTTAAGACATGTAGGAATGGGAAAGCTGGTAGTTAAGCAGGTCTAGGAAACATTATCACGTGGTAGGAAGGGCAGTATAGTAGAGATTTAGTTCTTAATTAAGCTAGATATTCCAGAAGACACTTGGGATTCAGAAAAAGTAGGTTAAACTCAGCCACAGTACAAAGCAACATATAGTATGCAGTCGTAACATACTCCTAACCAGGATTTTCAGCTCTAATTTTTATTCTAACTCTAACGGAGTTTCCCTTTCAGATGGATGAACACAGTATACAGCCATTCAGATGTCTATAGATGGATGGACTGCAGAAGTTACTGCCAGCATCCAAAGATCAGAGATTCCTCAAACCAGTTCTAGTGTTGAGAGAATAGCTCACAACAACATTAAGGTGAGCTCACAGCTACCTGGCATTTCAGCTACACAACCACATTTAAAAGAAAGGTGAAAAGGGAAATACAGATGTCAACTAAATGCAACGTATTCTGGATCAGTAGTTGGAAGACTGACATTTTTCAAAAAAATCACAAATGCAAGGTGCAGACCTACAGTGAATTATGTTCTTCCCAGTGTGGACTAACTTCAGGCCCAAAATGAACCATATACTGAAACTTACATTAAGTTTTATAATAAGCCTCACTTTTAGGCATATACAAAACACCACTCAAAGGATGATCCCACCCCTAAACTCTCCACACTCAGCTCTAGCAATTACAGTGCTGCTGAGACAGATCAATGAACTGAGCAAACACAGTAGAAAAGTAATCTAAGGGGAGGGGAAATTAACCTTCTGTCAGATCAGCAAGTTAAATCATCTCCCAGCCACATGACCATCAGATCCCATACAGTGAATGAATGAGAAGGGGCAGGAGAGCCCAAGCACCCCTTTCACAAGTAGTGAAATTCAGGCATGATATGAAGCAAGTTCTACAATGTCAAATAATCCAAAGAAAATACCAGAAAGAACAGTTTGTGAGGGAATACAGAATACCTTACGGATGACAAAATTCCAGAGCAGGTTTCCTAAAGGACAGATTTTCCTCATGTCTATGCAATATATATATGCTCAATAGAAAATATATATGCACGTGTACATATTTATATACATACATGCACACACCCCTTAACCACTTCTAGGTAGCCATTGAGAGGCTTTTTTCCACTAAGGGTAAGTACCAATGCAGTACATATAATGAACAAAAATTATATCATAACATCTCAACATTACCACTATGGCCAGCATAATCTCATGCTTTCACAAGGAATTAAATACTTTAAAATGCCTTACAAAATATTCATAATTAATATTATGTTATTACATAACATTAGCAAAATTAGAGCATTTTTCCTTCAAAATTCCACTAATGTGAACGTTCAGATTTCTTAAAAATTATTCTTTGCTTAGTTCTTAAATAAAATTGTTAGTTTTACAAGAAAATTACTTCCCTGCCGTTGTATTATAATTATTCATTATTGCACAACTTCAAAGAAAACAGTCCTCTATATAAAACCCATCCTAAGTTTTCTACCCTCAAAAGACTTCTTTTGAAAGACAAGTCAGCTTTGAGATTTCAAGATGCAGATGCCAAGATGAAGTCTATAAAAACAGTGCAATGGAGAAAAAGCACCAAGGACTCCTGAAAATGACTGCACAGACAAGCAGCCAGCTCATCAAGTCTGTAAGGACTGTGTATGGTCCAACAAACAGGCAGGAATAGACAAGGAAATTTGCACTGTCCAAATACAATTTTTACACAGTTACTACCAACACTGGGCAACTCATTCACAAATGCAGGTGCCAGACTTTATGTGGTCTCATCCTTTTCAAGATAATCTAACAAAAATATTTTCAACAGTTTTTTTTTCCCCTTACCCTCAGAGTTCTGCCATAGCTACAAGTCAAATTGTTAAAATTTTATGTTAGCATGACTGTAGAAAAATGCTTCATTTGCTTGGGAGTTTTTATTTTATTGAGTATTTTCCCAAACAACATCTCCACGTCCTAGCTTATTTCCTGATACACACTTTTCCATCCTAACTCCAGGATAGTAAGCAGAATCTTAGTCTCCATTGCATCCCATTAATCTTAGACAGCATTATTTCAGCATATCAAGCAGACTTAGTCTAAAAACAGTGCATGTATTGAGGAAACATGTCTTGGTATATAAAAGAGCATTCTTTGCAGGACACTACAAAGTTCTCCCCACCCAAGCACAGATCTTGTTCCAATGAAAAAAATGTTAGTAAAGTTCTCCCCCTACACCTACTTGCCACCCTTCTGTGACAAGCTATAACTTCTGGGATTCTCTTTTTTGAGGCAACAATTTACCAGTGCTAAGACAAATGTTCCAGATCTTCACCTTTGAAGACTAAGTAAAAACTAGACAAAATGAGAAGTACCACTACCAGCATAGCCTAATTACAGTATCATAAATACATGTGGCCTATATATACAAATTCTACAAATTATTTAGATCTTCAATATAGCCCACTTGGTCAATGCTAAATGTATTTCATATGGTAAAAAGATAATTACATTCTATACAGGCAACACCTGCACAACACCAAAGGAAAGGAAACCTATTTCTCTAGGGTGACAACCACTTCCATTTAAGAGGCACAAAATATAGATAATATTCACAGGTTTAATAAATTAACTCAAGCTTAGGTATAGTTTTATAAGCCACCAGAGTAAACATCTATATAAATAAATTCCTATTTCAAAAAAGCCTGGAATTAGAAAAAAATTGTTACAAGTTGCATGGAACCTACATAGCACAGCAACACACACTCTTACAGAATGGTTCCTTCTAAATCCTCTTTCCTGTTGGCATTTAGGTTTGGGTTTTTTCCTTCTCCAACCTGCTAAATAAAGTCATATTTCCTGCTGACAGCAAATGATTGGTTTACCTTTAACTCCAGGGGGTTTAACTATCCATCCTTTAAGAAGCTTTGACAGTTTAACCTGCTGAGCTCACAGCACCCAAGGGAGGGTCTTACTTGCAGTTTTACTTCTGCTGCTGCTGACCACTAATACTGACTCCGCAGATAATGGATTACAATAACAACCTCCTACAGGTTAACACTTTGGGTAGTAGCCATGATACTGCTTTAATTAAGCTAAGACATGAAGGTTACAGTTTGGTAGAAAGTTGTATTACATTTGGCAGTGCTTACAATAGCAGGAAAAGAGCACATGTTCACCTGTCCAGTAGCTCTGGGATAAGTCTGCCTACCGACATAATTCAGTTGGTTTAACTTTTTTTAAGGTGGGCTCAATTTATTAATTCCATTTCCTCTAAACATGAATTTTTCCAGCATAACTAATAATTTCATGATGGATAGGAAATGGATGCCTCTAACCATGCTGAGCACAGAATGTGTCTACCTGGCATATAAATAATCCATGCACTACAATTGAAAGGTATTGTGGTTTCTTTACTTGACAAGGTTTGGAGCATCCTGATCATGGAAAACATTAGCATTTCTGTTTCCTTGAAGCTAAGTTGCTAACAATAAATTTTATATTTTAGCAAGCTATTAATTATGCAAAACCTTAAAGACATTAAAAACATGTAGTTCAAAGTGGAAAACAATTCTTATTTACTTAAAACTAGCATTTGACAAAATACAAAAGCTTGCAGATTGGAGTGGCACATGTTTAAATACATTTTGCAGACCAGGCATTCACTTACTCTTTTCCAACACAGCACTTGAAAGTACACATTCACTTCAAAAATAGAGAGGGGAAAGAGGTTTTCGATTTAAAAACTTGGTATTAACTTTACTTGCAAAAACATCCATTTGTTGGATTTTTATTTTTTGTTAAAGTACACAATCTGACACACTACAGAGTAATAATGAAGCAGCATGGGAGCCATTTAATATATTTCTTGATTAACTCATTGCCTGTCCAGTTCTCATTCAGACATGTGCTCACATGTCATAATCGTCATAACTCCCATCATCCCTACAGTTAACACACAAGCTCCTTGATTAGTGCACAACTCCCAGACGAGCCATTGCTAATGCTAAATAATTCCCTTCAGCCTCCTGCGACTATACCGCAGGCTCTCCAATTAAATATAATGTCTCTGATGAGCCATATTAATACGGACAAATTCCTGCCAGCGATTCTAGCCCACTCACTTCCACCAAAGAAGCAACTGAAATAAAAAGAAGAAAGCCGTGTACATAAAAATTAGCCAAAAGAAAAATTTTGCCATGAGGCTTTAATTACAAAACTTTGCTGTCACAAGTATGTTATTCTTGGCGGTATCTAGGAAACTGGCATATTAAACAAGTTTATTGATAAATGGCAATGAGTAAATTACCATTTTAATAATTGAAAACCAAGCATGTAATACAGATAGCTTCTCAATCGGTTAATTACAATTAGCAATATCTAATCACATGTGATAAAATTAACTCAGATCACTTGCTGCTGGTGTAGCAATTATTCAGCCAGCCTTGTGCATTAAGCATTATTTGAAATATTGGCATAGTTGTACACACCTACATGAAGTTTTTTTTTTAGGTTACAAAAATATTTCACTAATGACACATTCATAAAATTTTCAGAACTTGTACCAAAAAACTACCATGTCTGTTAAAAGCCTGTTGCAGTAGCCCAGATTATGTAGTGAAGCCCACATGTTTAAAGGTATTTACAGATGTACGAAGCAACATTAAAATATTTTAATAACAGATCCAGTCACGGGTCAAATATAAAAAAGCCAAATGATAGTAATCTCCCCACTATAAAATGTGAGGAGTCACTGGGAAATCTAACCCTTTTCAGTGTACACTGAAATTCCTTAACATTTAACTCAAAATTTCTGCCATTAGCTGGAAATTGACTATTCAGATTTTATGAAAATCATAAGGAGTTCCCAGTCCTTACAGGAGAGTCTAATGTCCTTAACCCTAGTGCTGACCCTCTCACTAGAAGAGATATCAACAGAGGACATGTAAATAGACTGTTGGAGAAGTATCCTTTAGTAGTTCAAAAATATTGCTTGCAACTGCAGAAATTGTAAGATATTCAAATAACCCCCATGAAATTTTGATAAGCTCTTCCCCAAGGTCCTTGCACCTTCATCCTTACACTAATGCACTTCATCTTCATTTACCTGATCATTAGTTTCCAGTTTGTTCAGCTGGAAACCAACACACACTAATTACTTTGACATCACAAAGTCCTATCTGTCTTCACCAGCTCCCCAGACAGCAGGGAGAAATTATCAAGGGTAGGCATGATAATATCCTGATAAATGATGATTCACATCACCTCACTGTCAATCATCCAGAAGTGCTCACGCAAGATACCACTCAATCTCATTACTGAATCCTAGGGCTAAGAGTACAATACACACCAGGAGTCATATTTCAAACAGCAGGCCACCTGGATAAGATGCAGCTCTCGGAGATTTTCATGAATTTTGTTGGCTTTTTGTTTTAATACGGCAAATGTCAAATATTCATCTACTTTACCATGTGTATATAGGCTGGCAGAAAAGGACATGCTGAAATCAAGGCAATTCATCTCAAGGGTTCAAGTGAGAAAAAAAAAACTAGGTTCTTTGGAGGGGAGGAAAAGGATAGGTAAATTTTCTTGATTTAAGAAGAAAATTAATCAACCTACCTAAAATTTCAAAGTTCAGTTTCACATTTAACCATCCTTTCTGCTGAAACAATATAAGAGCTCTGAAAGAAGAAATGCAAGCTTTGAAATCCATTGACATATGCAAAGTTCACTTTCCACAACGGAAAGCAGATACAAGACAATGCTCTTGCTTCAATAAATAGCTGATGGGGCAGGTGGGGTGATCAGTCAAGAAGCAAAATAAGAACTTATTAGTAGCTGCTTTCTCAGAAAATATTACATCTTTCTCTACTTCCAAAATAGTATCATACTTCCATCTCTCTCAATCCAATTACATATATAACTAAAGCAATCTCTAATGGTAAAACTCAGGGCTTGCTATCTATCACAGAACCTAAGGAGTAGGGAGGGAACTACAAACACCATCTCCTGGGTCTGTGACACACTCCATTTTCTTGCCCAAGGTAATCATGCACCATCAGTAAACTCATGCAATGGCTGATCATATTCTTCAATGTATGGTGCATCACTTATGCAAGAGATGAAGGAGAAAACAATACTGAAAGAATATGGGGGAATGCATGAGGAACTTCCACAACCATGTCTGCTTGTACTAGGTATTGTCAGGAAGAAAAAAATCCAGCCAAAACTAAGGATCAAAAATTGAGAACACTACAGAAAAAACAAAGATTAGACAGCAGAAGAACAAAGAAAATACAATTCTACCATTCCTCAGTACTCTTCTGGCTGAAGACACTTTAAACACTCAGTGGAAGCCAGAGCAGCAGGGCGCTCTCTTGCAGGTGTGGATGGTACTGCTTCTACAGGCCCACTGGTTCTGCATCCAGCGACCGTCTGCCCACCCGACTGTGCCTGAACTTGGCAGCAACCCTCACACACACTTCCTTGCACCTCCGCTGCCCCAGACTGTTTGAAATATGATCACAGGCTCACAATGAAACCCTTGTCCCATTTCAAAGTACTCTCCCCCACTGTGGGGCTACACAGGACAGGCAGCAACTCACAGGCTCCTGTTCAGATAATGTTAACATAACATTTTTTAAGGGGAAACTCAGAAGTTTCTCCTTCAAATGTTCTAAGCGTTCTAAAATATATGTAAATGAAAATATAACAGAAAAGCAAAGCTCTATAAAAACCCTGAATGAATTCATTTAGGTATGGATGCACTACATACCTGAGACATACACTATTCAGACTCCATTTTTCAAAGCAAGTGTGGACCACTGACGAAGTTCAAAACCCAAGAGCTCTTCACAAGCTTCCTGTCAAAATACTCTCCCTTTAAAAAGCCAGTTTCTAGTCCACACATGCACACAAATTTCTCACTCTCAAATCTATGACCCCACATCCGTCACCACTTTGGCTTATCAAATATACCTTACCCTTCCAATCACTCTAAGCACAATAGGTGCTACAGCAACTTTCCAAGAAATGTTAACCACCACATGCTTGGACAATGGAATTCAAAGCATTTTCCCCTTCAGAACCAGTGAGCCTGAAAATAAAACAATCTCTTCACTCCAGCACAAGAAGCAGGGCAAAATTATGAGCAAAAACAGAACGTTTTTTCCACTGAATGCAAACTCAGTGCTTTTCTTCCTGTCTTTAGAGAAGGGCTGCTAGGGAGTAAACAAATAGAATAGCAACAAAATTGAAAGCATTACTCCAAACAAGCTTAGAAATTAAAAAAATTTAGAAGTGTCATTCCATTATGAAATTCATACACAAGTGTGTTAAATTTTCACTATAACTTAAAAGCAAACAACCACCTTCATCCCAGACTTACCACACCTCTGGTTTCTTAAAGACTATGTGATTGATTTGAGCTGTGAGAAGGCTACTGTTGGCTTAACTACTTGAAGGCATACAAAAGAAATTTCTTCTGCAGAAAGAATATTGGTGCAGAGAAGACACAGGCATGCATGCCTGCCTGCAAAATGAATTTACCAAAGTTAGTTTGTTAGCTTTAACTCACAGAAATCTGAGGGCAGGAAATTGTAATAGTAATGCTATGCTTTATTTTAGCTGATGGGCTTCTTTATGTTAGAGCTTTACTAAATAAAAAATCTTAACACAGAAGTGTCACTTCTTTAATCTCAGCACCCTAATTTAAAAAATTAGCTTTCAGAAAACACCCATTATACATTTTGTTAGTTAAACTAAAATTCTCTGTACAAAAAAGAAAAAACTGGCACAGATACAAACTTTATTGTCAGACGATTACTGAGTTAGACACGGTAAGATATAAAATACCCTACACCTTTCTCTTAAGTTACTGAAGCTAACTTGCAGCAGAGTTACAGTACTTCCTCTGAAGGAAAAAAGAAAAGAGTAAATGGGAAACTGCTGTCAACAAGTGTCAGTACTGCAGAGCTCATCGTCTATCTGCCAATTTTGAGCTACACAGATACTGAACAAGAAGCACATGACAAAACTTCAGCCTCAGTTCAACCCATATCCAAAAATGATACTAAAAACTCTTCAAAACATTCAACAAGTAGAAATCAAATACAAATCACACTTTAACTATCACAAGAAAAATAAAAGTTACATTTGCTATTCAAATTCAGTTTATCATAAAAAAAACCCTACCAATTGTACATCTAAAATCTCTCCCACATAAGTCATACCTTTGTATTTACAGAGAACAATAATTGATTTTGGTTACCTACAGACCCTCTACATACTCTTATCAAATAAAAGCTAGCATCTAGAAAAATAAAAGAATGTTAAAATTAAAAAATCCAATAGTGAAATCCTTAATAGCACTATTCTCATAAAATTGAAGCTTTAAATTAATCATTTAATTACTGCATGGAGAATCACCAATCCCTGAATTTATCAAGTATTACAACCAACACTAAAAAATGGTCTCTCAAACTTAAAGTACAAGAGACGTAACAGTGGCTTCCACAGTTCTCAAAAATTTTGCTATGCTAACAAGGTAAACAACACAAGCAAACACATAAATAGTTAAGTTTAATCTACCTAAAATATACGAGCAAGCAAAGCAGGATCTTGCTGAAAGCATAAGAGAAAAACAAAAGAACAGCAATGTGTTTTCAAATCCCCACAGCCACTCATTGAGGCAGGCAGTGAGGCTGCCCAAGCTCAACCATTCTACATTTCACTCTTTTACAAAAAGAAAGATTCACAAAACCCAGGCTCTGATTTTATCAGGCAATAGCGCTCAATGGCAGCCCCTCAACCACAGTCCCTTCCCTCCCACATACACGAGGTTTGCAGCTGCTAAATGCATACAAGCAAGCAGCACGAAGTCATCCACACTCGAAGGCACTGGGGATCCTTTCTCACAGCACAAGTGAGTGACCTAGGAGTGCCAAAAGGCCGGCCAAGCCGGGCAGGCTTCCAGCACCAAGCCTTCACTGCACCAGGCAGCAGACCTGCCAAAGCCCTAATGCTACACAAGTGTCATAGTACCTGAAACTTGTTATCACAGCTCTTTTCTTTTTGCTGCCTGCTCCCTCCCTGGGTTTCTTTTTAGCTTTATTTTTTTTTCCCCATGTTAGTCTCCAACACATTCAAAGTACAGTTTCTTACCTCCACAGAGCACAAATGTTAGTCAGGCAATATAACACCTTTGTTATATTCACGGAAGGCCTCTAAGGAAAAAAAGTCTGAATGAGGGTCAGAAAATTAACTTTTTCTTGGGTTGAGGAGCATTTCTAGGGACTGACAGTTCCAATACTTAAACCAGCCGCATCATCCAGAAGTGCTAGTTAAGCACAATGGCTGTGTATGTTGGAACAAAACCATCTCCCAAAAGCTGAACTGAAGAGCTATCAAACAGTTAAAGCACCCTATACAGTATTGAAAAATATTAACCACAAGATCAGCAAAATTATATATAGAAGTTTGTCATAAACATGAGCTATTACTAAACTTCCCTCATCATTATTATTGAAATTTTACACTCAACTTTTATTAAAATTAAGATGTAAGTGGAGGCTATGTACTTTTATTATTACTTTTTTATACCTTCTCAGAATCACATCAGTATTTTGAGATAGTTTTATTATGCCAATGAAAATCTTCACTGAAAAAGGCTTCCCCAAAGCTGAATCTGATAGTTCTGCTACAGGTGACAATCTATTTTAGAAAACATCCTCCAAGTAAAGAAATAAGTAAATAAATAAACACCATAGGTCATACTTCCATAATAAGCTTTTAAGTTATCTGTGAAGATGCTTCCTTTTCTCATCAAATATGATGCAATAAAGGATCAAAGAGATAGCACCTTTCTTTCACACTGCATAACCAAGAACTATTAATCAATCATGTATTTGCTCATTTGTCAACATAATAGAAATAACTTTAGTCTGTTCTGCTTTGCAAGTTCTTCTTCTACCTTGTGAGCTTTTTAAAAAAGCAATAAACAAAACTGAAGAACAATTATGGCTGGACAGGACCTCTAAGAGCTGATCAAGTTTTTCAATCACTTAGTGGTTTACCTCAGTTGACTACCACACAAATTCAGCTACTAAAAAAAACTTCCTCCTGTCCCTTCACATCCTTCAATACACAGTCAACACCAGCAGAGCTTCAGTTTCCTTAATTACGATCCCGCACACTCCATTTCCAGGAAACCCATCCCTGCCTTCGTCTGCTCTATGCACTTGAACTCTGCCCAAGTTCCTCTGCTTGGAGAAGACTATGCTGAGTATAAACAAGATCTCCTGAGCCTCTTTGACTTCCAAAGCAGCCTTCCATGACACCCTGGTAAGCAAATCCTTGGCTTGGGAAAAAAAATTGCACTTCCAAAGTCCAGGGTTGCAATTCTGCTGTTTGTCTTACTTACACCTCTTGGAAACCTAAGCCTCACCATTTCACAGTAGTCCCTGGCTTCAAAGCCCTGATCACCTCTTCCCTCTTTGTAAGAGCCATAGCATCTCCTCTAGTTAACTCAATCTTTTGAGTCAAGAAATCATTCTCCACCCATTCAAGAAGACTCCTCAATTGTTTTCACTGCCCCACGTGTGTACTCGTGTCCTGGAATGATGACATTTCCTCTAGTTTTCTAGAGCTGACTTTATTTGCCTCTTATTCATGATCAGGTCTGTGGCATCCAACACCACGTGGCCTAGGGGCAGGAGTCACAGCCTCCCCGGAAGTTCTCTATCCTCCACTTACTCAAGCAAATCTGTCTCACACTAATCTGTTGGCTCTGCAGCTTCTCTGCAAGGAGCCTGTCAGTCTGTCCTTCCCGATCCTGCAAGTCAGGTCATCTCCTCACTGCAGCTCCTTCCCTTACAACTCAGTGCCTGGGCCAGAGCACAACTCACATTTATAAGGGCCCCTAGCTCCTACTCTCAGTCTTAGAGAGAAGTATCAGGCAATTGCTAGTCTACAAGACAGGAAAGACCATAGCCCTGTTCCTTCCACAAACTTTTTAATACCAACTTATGGCTGCTGGAGAGATTTATGATTAACACGTGTTCAGTTACTCAAAGATGCTTTTCTTCTATTCTTAAAACATGGGAAAATAAGGAATTAACGAAGGCAGGGGAAAACTTTTGCAGGAAATATTATAACAAACCAAACCCCAATAACTGACTAATATTACTTTCAAAGCATCCTTTGGAAATACAGTGTTGATACCATCCAAGAACAGACAAATATCTACTAAAAAGGTTTAAGAAAGAAATTGTGCTATACAAGTAAGTGCTAAGCTCCCCCAACTTCTTGCTAAATGCATAGAATACTAGTTTGATGCAGGGACCCCATCCAAGGTCTGGTTACAATTCAGGAGAGCTCTCATAGTCAACAACCTGGCATCTTGACCATACACATGTGTCTGCCCCCTTATAAGCATACATGCAGAGAAACAAGACCAGAGCTATCCCCCAGATTTTTATATATCTGTATTAGTGAAAAAAAAGACAAAACCAAAAATATTCGCAAGTCAATACCAATGCATACAGACTTTAATTTATTAGCCACTAGACATTCACATGCACAAAACTTAATAGAAGCCTTTTAATATTCTTCAGCATGTCCTCCACTCAGCATGATGACAGAGCATTAGAAAGGAGGAGTCCAAATAACAAGAACTCAGTTTCACATATCTGGAAAAGTAGTACTTCGTGTGGGACCATATGACAAAGATTTTAAATTTCTCATCAGGAGAAATTTAAAACTGCCTTTTTGTCGTTGTTCTCAGGAGACAACCACTGTCAAGGTAAATAAAGAAATACCTTGCAATATGTGTATTAAGGCAGGTCACCTGACTCTTGAGAAAATGTCTGTAGCATACTTAGATAAGAATCTGTCCAAAAGTGCCACCTAGCAAGAGCTAGAAGATCACCTGATCACACCTGTTTTGATGCAACAGCTAAACCAATTGCACTTCACTGCACTGACAGCTGTATGCAGCAAGAGCAAGAGAAAACAACTTTATGACTTTTCAACAGGCTTTCTAGGTCAGGCATTAGTCTAGACTAAGGTTTCTGTATTACTACAAAAAAAGTCTTTGAAGATGAAAAAGGAAGAGTACATTACAACTCTAGTCAGGCAGCTCAGACTACTCATGTGGAAGAAAGGATGTAAAGAATTGTGTCCCCTACCCGCCTCTTCCACAGCGCTATGACTCACTGCCCCAGGCAGGTACTATCAGTGTCATTCTGGTCTATAGCTGCTTCCCAGATTCATTCATAATGCTTCAGGAAGCTACACATGGAATAAAACACGTGCAAACAAAATTACAAGAGGTCAATCTAGGAGATAGACTTCCTGGACAGGGATGCTCCTTTGCTACAAAAAGCAGACAAGGGAGATGATATGGTGTCGCATATTTGTCAATAGCTAAGCCCAAATTAAAAACAATTTCACTTTCAGAACTGTCAGCAGCCTGCTTTACAAGGCCAGTAACAGAGGTCAACGGGTGAGCTGACATTAAAAAGCAGTTCCAAAGGGACTGTGAGAATTCATGCAATGCTATATATCCAGTTAAAGTCCAGGAATGAAACTTGAAACAGTCCCCAATTAGCACAGCAAGACAGAGGCAGAAACCATGAGGTACTGTATCTAAACAGAATACATGCATTTCTATAAATCCAAGTCACCACTCAGTAGGCCTATTGCTTGCACCAACTAGTCAAACACTGATTACCATTCTTCCTGTATAATAAACANGGGGGGGGGGGTGGTTTCAAACAGCTATCAAAGGATGCTAGTTACTGCCTACAGACAATTCAGCAGTAATAAGTAAAACAGTATCTCAGACTCTTCCTTTATAAGTATTTCCCCATTGAAAGTAAACAAGAGACAGATACTTTTTGTGAACAAGGAAAAGAATCTAACCTAAAACCACAACACCTGTAAAAGTGACATATGCATCTATACCTTATACCTCACAAATTGAGTCTTCATTTCCTGTCTCCCATTTTGAGTTTTTCCATCTTTCAGACACCTCATAAGCAATTCAGTTTCTTGTTT
>VZTR01010693.1:50793-64860 GCA_013400775.1 Chaetops frenatus | reverse complement strand
TGTGTTGTCAAACAGTATGGCAAAACCAGAGAGATGAAACAGACTGACTGGATTGCCCTCCTTTTACATTACTTACAATTATTTCATATTAAGAGTATCAGGCTACCTGCTTTTCAGTAAGTAGCTATACAGATGACAGGTAACGTAATAAGAGGCTCTTACTACATCTCAAACACTATTCCAAGCTCTAAACAGAAAATTTATCTACTGTAGTTAGTGCTACTTCTAAACATGTTAATAAAAAATCATGTTTGTAAGATATCCCTACCTACTCTGGTCACTTAAAACCAGGCCTCATTACTTTTAGTAAAGAAAAACAGCATTGGGATGGGCAACTAGTTCAACCGCATGTCTTTACATTTCTTTCTGTCTTTGGTTCAATGATCATCATCAGGGTAGCTGCCTATCATACTCATTGTGCAATACAAGTCATGAAGGAGTGAGATACCCTGTCAAGCACAAAATCAAAAGAATATGAACAACTCTCTCATCGCTAAGCAAACAGGTTTTTCCTAGTTCCATGAGGACAGAGGTTCCTTTGACAGGTTGCATCAGCTCCCAAGTATGACTTCAGAGCATTCAAGATTTTGCTATGACTGGTACAACCAAGAAAGATGTTGTTGATGAAACATTGGACAGAATTATGGACAACTATTGTTGGTTACTTTATGGTAAGTAACAGAGTCAAAGAATTTGGCCTGTGGACTCATCTATCAAGGTCATCCAAAATGGCAATGACACATCACTGCAATGGGCCAGGTCATTCCCACAATGAATAACTGGAAGTATCCAAGTCGTTAAAACAGACAACATTAACT
Source organism: Chaetops frenatus (assembly GCA_013400775.1). NCBI lineage: Eukaryota > Metazoa > Chordata > Aves > Passeriformes > Picathartidae > Chaetops > Chaetops frenatus. The sequence continues at coordinate 64,042 of VZTR01010693.1, read as the reverse complement.
AAACTATTGCCCAGTGCAAGCACACAAGGTAGTGACTGAAGGATTTATGGCAGACAAACAACAAGCATAATTAGATCCAAAAAACTAGCTTACACTTAATACCACTACCTTAAGTACACAGAATGGTTTTTCAAGTAGCCTTCCTCTCATTTTCCTGGAGCTTCTTCAGTGCACACAGCTAATGCTTAACCTTGTACAGATAAGTTTAATCAATATTTAGGTAAGGCTCCAAAGAGTTAAGCAGACACTACATCTTCTTACAGCATTTGTTAGAGCCTCATCTCTTGTCCGTAAACTCAAAATGTCAGCATCCCCTCTAACACACTTAAAGTTACCTTTATGAACTGCTGTAAGCATATTAATGCATTTCTGAGATAGCAGCTTGGATTTTCTTTCTCTTGGAAACTATTACAAATTAAAGACCCTATTTGTATTTTAAAGCTAAGACAGCACTGTAAATCAAAGCAGCATAGATATATTTTCAATTTCCTTTTTGTAATGCACTGTTTGTACACCCTTCTTCCTAAGGTCATGAGTTGTATTTTTTCCTGCCATTCTTACTCTCTCATTATGTTCTTCAATCTTGGTTTTTACTTACTGCTTTCAGATTTTTTCATAGTCTCCAGTTCATGGCAGAATCCACACAATAAACAGACACACCAGAGAAAAGACCAGTTCATTTTCTCAAGTCTATTATGGACTGGTGAAAGAACATGTGGGGTTTNAGTGCTGCTAAACAGTGAATCCATTTATCCTAACAGCAGATACCATATACATAAGATGGAATTCAAGTACCCATCAGCACACTTCAGTTTTACTAGAGGAAACATAGATCATACAGAGTAGTTTGTATTCATATTCACATAACCCTTGGCTTTCAAAAGAATTAGAATTTATCATGATGTCTGACATCTGTCCATTAAGAATTCATTTCACAGCCCATTGAGCACCCACAAGTTACTACATTACCAACTATGGCTACCAGTTGAATTCCAGACCAAGTATACTTTCCATTCACCTCAAAGAAAGAATTACTTGGCATAAAAATCCATCAGTAGAGCATTTCAGAAAGTCCCATTTCAGTCCCATGCTCAATCTACAGCCTATTCATACGAACTGAGCTGGTCACATAGTAATAGAAACACAGTCCCTCCCACAGAGGGACTCAGACAAAAGCTGTGTCAAAGTCCAAAACTCCCAACAGTTCTCACCTTTCACTTAACTCTGAAAACACCTAAGTTCTAAATACCTTCAGATTTCATCAACCATGTGTGTTTTTCTAATGTTGAGTTGACACCTATATTCACAGGTCCTGTCCTGCACAAAACACACATTTTTTTCTGGTAGCTTATCTGAGTGACTTTTAATTAAACCATAATACAGGGGTTTAACTCCCTTCCAGATTTCAACAAACTTTCCTGGGACATGGGGGTACCCCCAGTAATTTCTCCTGTAGCAGTTCTTGCAGGCAAAAAATCATACTGTGTTCTCTCTAGTCAACAAGTATATGCAAGTATGACTACACTTGCTGTCACACCACACAAGAAATTATCCTCCTACTGTTGCCATGAATGATAATGAAGAGACTACAAAACCTGAAAATGGGCAATACAGGTACCTTACTTGTCTAGAAAGCCATTTTACCACCTTCCTGCAATGCTGCTGAATATTGAAGGCACATTATATCGTCATCAAATGGAACAGCTCCATTAGGCCTGTTCAGCACACCTGGTAGATGGGGACATTTCTCTGAGAAGTAATGAAAAATATTTACCATGCACAGGAAAAATTTGTACTAAGCTATATACCTTCTTCTAGGATCCACTCTTCATTGACTTTTTGTGTATATTTGCAAAACAAAATTTAGCTTTCACTGCCACTCTCACTTGTTGCCCATGTCTACCCATGTGCACGTGTATCTAGCTTAATCCACACAAAGAGGAAGGTAGCATTTACACATGCAAAACACAGAAGAGTTCACAGAAAAAAACATGCTAAATACTTGTCCAATCCTTCCCCCGACCTCAGTATCTCTTCTCACTTCAAGCACATAGAGGAAAAGGACATATACAAAGATACTTCAGAACTGCCAACATGCCTACCACAATAAATCAACAAGCCTGCATAACAGTTGCAAGTCTTGCTGAATTACTAAAACCTCATCTACCACTTGAATTAAGTAGTACTCACAGCATTGGCATCGACATCACTGTGTATGGCAACTGTTTTAATCCCCATCTTCTTACATGTTTTGATGACCTACCAAATAAGAAGTGACAATTACAAATATTTAAATACCATAGTTTTAGAATTAAATATCAAAAAATTAAATTGTTACATACTTACTCGGCATGCAATCTCTCCTCTGTTGGCAATAAGGAGTTTTTCAAAAGTCTAAAGGGAAAAGAACAATAAGAATCTTGAGAGATTAAGAGAACACAAGTTTTTCTCCCTCTAGAAACGTGCACTCTTTTCTCCTCCACTTCCACTAAAACCATGGTTTATCCATGAGCTTGTAATTCTGAGATCACCTACTTTTAAAAGATTTGTCCTGATTTAAATGATGATGTAACAGTATGCTATACAAGATCTACCTAGCAAACACACAGGTTCAGAAGAAAAAGGCTTTTGACTATTCACACCAGCATTCCTTGGATCTCTTTGCCACCTAGAACCCTGCAGCAGCTCTAGAAGTCAGTCAAGCCCAGGGAAGAGGTGCAGGTAGGTTTTATGCTGCCTGGAAGCAGCACAGGTACATACTGGTAGTATACAGGTACAGTGGTCACTCCCCCTAACCAATACAGATGACCTGGAACACAATGTGCATCTGTTATGCGAGCCCTTTAAAAGACCTTCCAATCATAAGGAAAAGAGGCTCTACCATCATGCCTAGGTCATGGAGGGTCAAAGACCAACGGTTTGAACCTGTACAGCCAGACCTGCTGAGTTGTACCAGCCTTGCCCCTTCTCCTATCTGAGCCTTACCTGACGAAACCTGGCAAAATCCTGCCTGGCCATCATGACATAGTTACACACCCAATACTAAGTAGCAACCATAATGCAACAGAATAGCAAGTCAAACTTATTACTCCCTGAAATTCACTGTCACCTTTCACATTGGAATGCATTTGATGCTGCAAAAGTACCTCCAATACTTCTATATCGTGCCTGTAAGAAAGGGATAACAAGCTGTTGGAAGTCAATAGGTCTTACACCCCTTCCCATTACGAAAAGAGTGGTGGAGCAGCACAATTGCTCAGCACAGAAATCTCATTGCTAGGGGTGAGGGTTATTGCTGTCATGGGCTTTGCTACTGAACACACAAGTGCACTTTGGAACTGCACCTGCTTGGTTATAAATACAGACTGCCACTGAAAGGGACCATCCTGTGTGACACACTTACCCCACTGCTTTCCACATCCCAGATCTCAGGGATGCAGCTCCAGGACATGTCACAAGTTTAATACTCTGCCTACTCTGCCTCCCATGCTTCAAATGAAAAACACAGAACAGGGAACCAGTAGGACTCTCTCCTTCAGGGGCAGTCTGCAGTCATACCACATCAAGTTTATCAAACAATGCCCAAATACATTTGACAGCTATTCTTCCTCCACTACACCAAACAGCTTGTTTTCATATAGACTAGGGGAAGAAAAAGCATTGCCACTGCAACAACTAAACTGCTTACTAGCCTCACAGTCACCAGTTAATTTGAGGAGGGGAAGACAGGTGCCAGAGAAAGGAAAGAACACCACAAAACCCCAACAGGAACTGCTACTGACAGACCAGAAGACATTATTTTCTCCATACTCCAGAGAAACCCAAGGTGCCCTTGACCAAACTTACTTTTCCAAAGTCAGGGCTGAGCTGACATCACATGACCAGTTTAAAAATACTACCACGTGGTAACACCATACGGAAATTAAGTGATAAGAAACCCCTCCAGGTGAAAGCTGCAGCAAGCCTATACAGTGCATTCAGCCAGATCTGCTGAATACCAGTGCCCAGGCACACCCGACTCAGATCTTAAACATCCTTAAACAAGCTCAATTATCAGAGGTACAAATACTCTAGGAACACCACAGGAGCTAGCAATTTTTAAGAGCTTTTTTTAGCTGGGGATCTGGTCTAAAAAGGTTACCAACATATTCATACAAACTGTTCCTGAATCCAAATTTCAGCATTTTAGGTACCCAAAGATTTTCAGGCATACAGACTTGAAGGGGAATTTAAAAAGTACTCCCAAATACTTGGTATTGAAAAGCATCATGACTCAAATATACCATCAACCTAATTCTTGGTATATAAAAGCTGTTTTATTAATCAGCTGTGATCACAGTGCAAGATAAGATTTTCAGTATCAAGATAATAAGAATATCTGACATTCATTTTAATTTTTCAATTCTAGTCTCTGTCTAAAGACACAGTGACTAGACTGAAGTCCAGCACAATAAAAAAAAATTAAAAATCACATACTGCTTTGGAGTAACATTTTTTTATGTCATTTCTACTAATTAGGCTGAAAAGGTGTCACATGAAAGTATTGTCATTACAGTTTAAGCTCTTTTCTGGGCTTTTTTTTCTGTTCACTACCCTTTCTACTGTCTGTAGTAGTCACTGGTTGAAATGACACAGCTCTTAATTGAGGAAAACCAAATACCCATCTATATGGCCTAAATACAACTATGCATTTAGAAAAGCAAGGGGATCTTAACTAAGTAAGAACCTTAAGAAAAAACAAATCTTCTGAAAAAAAAAATCTGTAAAGCCACAGTTCTAAGTGCACACTAGTTTTCCCCATTTCCTAATACTGTTTCACTTCTGCTTAATTGCTTCTACACCGATGTATAAGGACAAGCCTATCAGTCCTGAATTGTTAGTATCCTTGCCCTTGAATATTAGTGTACCTTCAGTCACATTATTTTTCCAAGTGTGTTACTTCAGAGGCTATGCCAAGACAATCTTCCACAAGGAAAGCTTTTCCTGGCTCATAACTGTAAGTTGAGATTGCTACTGCATAAGCCCCAAGATGAGGATTTGCTATTCTCTGCAGGCCTGAAAGGCCCATCTTTTTTCCAACCTCTGAAGTTCTCAACCCCATGCCAGATCATCCAACAATCACGCTGCCACTATTACATACTTTTGTTTCCACAAACAGCTTCTGGCTAGTCTAGCTCCCGGATGTTTTAACAGGCCCATTACCACCCACACCATGAAAAACATTAACAGTTATTTCATAATCATAACATGTTCAGGCCAGTATGTAACTTTCCCAAGCTCACAATCACTTATTCAGCCCTTTGGTACACACTCAAAGTAGTATCCAATCTTGACATGTATCCTGCAAAAACAACTTCCTTTTTGATTTAGAAAGAAAAACATGCTATTAAACCAGTGATGGGTTATACCAAGAGAACTACCATTGCTAGTAGCAGCACAAGGAAGAAGGCAGCTTAAAAACCCAGATGTCAATACTACAGTAAGATGTCAAAAAGAAAACAAGCACCATGTTACTTACCTTTTCATTTGGATCATACACAGACGAATAGAGTTTATGTGAAGTTATAAGGCACCATCTTGAACAAAGTGTCTCCCACTACAAAGAAACAAAGTTAAGTCTGTTACAGTATGCCATTAAATTAAAAACATTTCATACACTGACATCTTGAGGAAATTTCCGTAGCCTTCCACTCCCACACTAAGGGGATTACAGCTCATAGGGAACTGCCTTTCCCCAAGCAAACACCCACAAACAGTAACTAGAAACAATTCAGAAGCTCTAGATATGAGACCATTAGTTTAAGTATAGATTTTTTTTTTGTAATAAACTCTCTACCGTACCATCTTCTTTCCTTCTTATTCCAAGAAATACCAGCCAAGAAATTCTCAAAAGAGCATATATGCTCAGTGGTGATGGGGAAAGGCCTTCACTGCTAGGTAACTGTTGGGCATACAGCAGGTAGCAAGCTGGGCCCATACAGAGAGGAAAAGTAGAACAGATTTTACTTAGATGCTAGCTGAGCTCTCAGCCTTCCCTATCACAGGCTCCTGACAGCAGTCTGAGGAAAAGACGTCTTTTTCCTCAGACTTCTGCTCCGAACCAACTTCTACAAAGACAGTTCCTATAGTTTAACATTTCTGCATAACACAGGATGCAGTATGCACATGCTATTTCAAAGAAAACACAATGAATGATATCATAGATTTGCAAGTGAATCAAAAAGGAGATTCAGATAAGTATTACTTAAGCAAGTCATTTCACAGCGTAATGGTAGTTAGCTAGCCATAAACAAAAATAATCATATAGATAAAATTATATCACACCAAAGATGCATCAATACAGATAGCTATGGCAAAGCCACATTTAATCACTCACTTGGAATCAAAAAGACTATAAAAAGCCTTAATAATAAATATTGTCTAGTAGTAAACAAAACAGCAGTGACAGGAACTGCCAGAACTCAAAATCTGCCAATTCTGTCTGAAAGAACTGTTTTCAAAAGTTGCAGATATCTGAGGAAGCAGCAGAAAGTAAAGACTGTCCTGTGAAAAAAATGGAAAAAGAGATATGAATATGGACTACATTACAAAAAATAATAAAAATAAAGAAGCATATGTTCACATAAAGAGGTTAATTAGAGAGTTCAGCTGCACCTTCCACAAGAGTAGAGAACTTAAGATAATTGAAAAATTGATAAAATTCTAAGTTTACTGTAAGCTCATACTGATTTTGAAGTACCAGTGGCTGTGAGTAACTGGAATGTGAACACTCCCTATACAGGCCTCTAGTCTGATCAAGTTTGAAAATACTTCTGATGTTGCATCACAGAAAGCAGAAACCAGCCCAGGATCGAGAAGGCCATCACACTTGTAATGCAGCTAATCTTTTCATGTTATAAAGGAAAAACAATATATTTCAACACAAGTAAAGGAAGCCTTAGAGCAATACCATCTCTTGCCAGCACCAACCAAGCCTCATGAGCAGAAAGCTACTATAGTTTCACAAACTGTTTACTTGCCAGTCACTAGTGGCAGATATAGCATATACTGTTCCCAGATAATCCAGCTATGCTTAATTCTTCTAGAACAATTCATGTATGTTTAATTTTTCTGAAACTAAGAAAAAGGTTAGTGGAAAGCAACTGTTCCACCTTGTTTCACATGCTGAGTTCTTTCCCATTCTGTTTTGTTTGTTTTGGTGGGGGTTTTTGCTTCTTTTCTTTTTTTCCCTTCACTTCCTAAAGATAAAATCCAAACCAACCTGAAACACAAATCATTTTATAAGCTAGAATCAAAACCACTAGAGGTTTTCTTTTTTTTCCTTCTGCAGGGGTATATTATCCTTCATCTGAGAGTGTGACAGTACAAGCTGTTTCAGGCATTCAAGGGCTGCAGTTAAGGACAGCACTCTGCAAGCTGCAATCACACCTGCCAGCTGGTCATTATCCCAAGTTTACAGCACGACTGTTACACATTCAGTGACTGTACTGTGCTCTAGATATTGTCAGAGGGTAGGGGAAGGATTGCTAAAGAAGCAGCAAAGTACACTCTCCTGCTCCAGAATGCACACAGTTAAACAGATTAGTCTCTCTCCTCAGAAACACTATTGACAGAAGTGCTTGAGGGACCACAAATAGTCTAAAGAAGGTCATACAGGACACACACAAAAACTCTCCACAGAGTTAATATTATTCATTGGAGAAAGTGCTTGTTAAGGGTCAGTAGGGCTAATCCAAATACTTGTAGTTAGCAGGGAGAAGGCAACAACCAGGCAAGGAAGGAAAAGCTTTTGAACTTTCTTGTAAATACCTTTTAGACAAAACTAGTTTTGGATGCCTATGAGAAGCCAGAAGAGCTACGCAAAGGAGACTGGAAGGAAAGGATATGATGGCAAAAATTGGCTAGCATTAAGCTGTAGNAAAAAAAGCCCTGTTAAAACTTTTTATGCAGAGAGAATAAAATTAACCAAAAGGCTAAAAAAACTTGGAAAAATTTTAAACTACACTCAGCTCTGGTTTTATACTAGAGAATTGGACAGATTCCACACAAAAATTTTGTAATAGCCTAGCCAATTATGTACCTATGTTTAAAAATTTAACTGCCTCTTCTCACACACACAAGCAAATCACTTATAAAGCCAGGTTCAGCCCTGAATTGAATACTTGTGGGGTTATTTCCTACAAAAAATCAAACATATTGCTCAACTCAGATGTGAAATTCCATCTCTAATTCACAGCTTTTAAAAGAAGGGGTTCTGTATGTATCTGTACCAATATACACTAAGGTTTAAGAGCTTGTTTAATCTAGCATCCACTTCAAGAAAAATTTCTTTAGAGGTCTGCTCCTAGCCATTATGAGCAATTGAATAATTACTTTAAAATAAACAAGCATTCTGTAAATAATGCACATCTAAGGCCAGCAAGGAACACTACTAAATTGCCATCTCCAAATCTACAGCTATGCAGGTATCATCACCTACCCCTAGGCTTCCAAGCTCCTGCCACAGGTAGGTTCATTAAGAGCTACATCAAACACACAAAGACCTCTCAAACCACCAACCCATCAAAGCCAACCTAACTCTCAAGCTATGGCCTTAACTGGCTGCCTCCCCCCAAACCACACATGCCCTAGCTATTATACCTGACACAGACATTTCCTCAGAACACTGACCAGAGAGCTCAGCTTGACCTAAAGACTTCCCTGTATCTTGTAAAACTAGGAGAGGGCAGTAGAGTCATCTGGTATAACCTATTTTTGTCATCATTTGTTAGTTCCATTTGATAAAGCTTTTGACTCTTGAAAGAATGCAGGCTATTAATTTATGAGAACTCAGTTCTGGACTTCTGCACTTGGCTTAGGGTCTCCCATGTCTAGTGAACTTTTGGAAAACAGACAGTATCAGTGGTATGTTTTTAAAAAGCATCCTGCTTTGTCTATTATTAGTTGCAAAATACCCAAACTGAGCTAAAATAGCTGTAACAATTCTAAAATAACTTCATATTAAAACAAAAAAAATCAAAGTACAGAGTACCTTGTAGAACAGTATGCTCACTGCACACTGCCATTTTGAGACCTCACAGAGAACCTGCCTCCCGTTGGGCACCCAGCCCTAGGAAACCTCTTCAGGTGGTTTAAGGACACAGCATACAACAGCAAAACAGAAAATTAACTTGTTATTTAGACATGGCTTATATGTGTGTTTTTGAAGGTTTACATTCCCTCATGGAGGAAGGAAATTCCCCTGCCATACTGGTCAGCTTGTAAATAACTCATTGATACCGAGCTTTACAGGCAGAAAAAGGTCTCAGTGTTGAAACAGAGATGCAGATTTCCAGATTTCAGGCAGGAAAAGCATCATATATCAATATTTGCTGTAAGAAATCTAGTATGGGAATGAATGCGTATTTTAGCATTACTAGAAAATTCAGCAAGCAATACTCAATAGTAACAGCCAGACTAGCACATTTCTTTTCAATAGACAAATTCTACCTCTCCTAAGATTTTTGGCCCTAGACTTTCAGAGATTTGGGTGTAAGGTACCATAATAGCAACCTTTTTGTCTTTGTGGTGTACCTATTATTAGCCATCAGTATTCCTGGGTACTAAAATGATTCCTTTTTTCATATTTCGATTACACAGCAACAGTTCCCAAATCTTTATTTCTACTCATCTGACAATATAATTTCCTGTGTGTGGTACTCTGATGGAGCAGGTATAAAGCACATAGGAAGCAGACACCTTCAGGAGACTTTCAACCTGTAAAGCTGAAAATGCAGCTTTGTAATACAACATTGTACAAATCTCCTACACAGGAAGGGAAGCATAACACTTCTGTATTTCTTTTCTCTAAGGAAGCACTTTCCCTTCCTTTGTATGCTCAGAGTGCTGAACAGCCAAGCCCTTGTAACTGTAAGCAGATTCTCCCGAAGCCAACTGCAAACACAGCTGTAGTACAAGGTTCTGTAACGCACAGTGCACTTCACAGTTCCTTCTCTCCGACCAGACTGACAAACACTCGCGATTCTGAGAACAGAAAAACTCTTTCATATTTGCCAACATAGCATACAAACTACAAACAAGGAAACACTCATCCACCTAAGCCTGGTTTTTTTAAGCTCAGTCATTCCTATATCCAGGTAGCTTCTCCTCTGTGCCTAAAGTCCCTGAAGCTTGTATAGTGAACCAGGCATGGGAATACACCCAGCTGAGAAGCTACTCACAAGGAGTGGGAAAAATGTGTTCTCAGCCAGATTTCAGTCCAGCTTATCCAAGATATTCATGCAGTAGTGCTGGCACAAGTCAGAGGGATAGAGGAGCTCAAAAGGAGCTGCCTGTGATCAAGACCTAGCAGCTGCAGAAAGTTGGAACAGTTTCTAATGGCAGCAGCCTTAAGAGGTCCAGTAAGGCTGGCTGGCATCTGTGAAATAGCTCACAGCACTGTAAGAATCTATGCAAATTTGGGACAGAAAAAATAAATTAAAACACAGAGTGTTTCAGAACAAGAGTGACATTTTTTACTCAGTGTAGAGTTTAATGAATTCTCAACTTTTTTCCTTTCAAAACTACTTTTTGCCCACAGTACACAGAACAGCATACCTTCCCTATAAATTCCAAAAAGCTGCTCCTGGAACCAGAAAACTCTACCTGAATTATGCTTTAAGAGTGCTTGTCAGTACTAAAATCTGTAGTTTACATACTAGAACACTAGAAGCCTATGGCTACCTTCATCTCCACAGATTGGCAATCATTCGAACTCCCTTTCCTAATGGCAAATGATATCCAACCTTGCTATCCCATCAGCCTGATACTTCTGCACTCATGAACAAGGGTGAAAATATTTCCCTGGAATAACAGCATGCTAAAAATAATGTCAGAGTAGAGAGCAAGGAGCTCCCACTGTACAAATAACTTCCACTACTTTTTGTCAGGTGCAGAGATGGCAGAGAAACTTTCCATACATTTAATTCAATGATTAGAAAACTTACCTACAGTGATCAAATCTGTATCAGTTTACCCTTGAAGTCATGATGTATAGTATTTATCACTTTGTTTTATATTATTTTAAACAGTCCAACAGCTCTTTCAAAAGAGTGTCAAGACTGAAATATCAAAAGCCATGTCTCGCCCTCATTCTCTGATTAAAGCCTTCTTATAACATCAGGTTTTCTCACAGCTCCAGATGTGCAAAGCACTCAAAATGAAATTTTGGTTATAGTCTAAGCAGAACCAGTTCTGCATAAAACCTAAACAGAAGTGACAGGCACTACATTAGAAACACAGCAAAGAGTCAAATCCCTAGCTCAGTGTTTCTGCACCTTTCTCAGGTCCTTTATCCATTCCCACATGAAAGTATCACAAGAAGTTAGGGACCTCAAAGTAGCTACTAGCACTTGCAAAAGTTGTAGGAATTCTGAGCACAATAAAGTTTGAAGACATCAATTTATTATTTATCTATGTTAGCAAAACATAAAATAATCTATGAAAGCAGTTTCCATGCACATTTGTTTCATTAGAGGTTTCCCAATATACTGTTGTCTTGATGGTGACCTTCATACGTAGATATTAAGGACTAGAAATCACTTCAGTGACATAATTCATGAGTCCCATTACATAGCTGTAAAAACATTTTGTTTTACAGAGGTGCCACTAATGCAACATTTTCATACTGCATGCACTCGTGCTGTCAGACAACACCCTTGAGATGCCAGAAAGAAGGAAACCAAGCAGGCCTTTTACAGGCCTTCTGGAGGCTCTAAACAACTGACATCAAAGTCTTAAAATGACTCAGTACGAGGAGCAGAAGCCTTCCACATCTATATACACATACTCATGGCTACCAAAACTGAAGTCTTTAAACAGGATGAGACCTCTGTTAATTTGAAGTCCTCTCCAATTAAACACCTTTGGTTTTTGAAAAGCTTCTCTTGTGTACAGCTTCACAGGAAAACAAGTTTACTATATATATATATTTCCTAAGGAAAAATACTTGGGTAAAACACATGTCCTTTTCCTCTTTAATCCCTTTTCAAAATTTCCTGCCCACAGAAACCACCTCTTTTACATGACTCCTAGAAACAGGTGAGGAGTGCTTTATAGTATTGCTATGAGGCAATATTTCTAGAGAGAAGCCCATCCCACACCCTCAGGGGTGCACTGGGCAAAACATTTTCTGTAATTCACTGCACTCTTCTCCACTGGAACAGTACACAAATTCTCCTTTTCAGGAAAAAATACCAAAAACTGTAAATTGAGAAGTACACTGCACTACTTTTCCCATAAAGAAACTAACTGCAGTGTCATTCAAGTGTTACACAACCCAACGTGCAAATGCTGTTTGTTCTCTTCTAAAATAATATCTTTCTCTTAATACAATCTGTAGAAGTAACAGAGATGAAAACACAGCAGGTGCCCCAGTGAAGTTACTCCACAGCGCAAGGAACAAGATTACCTAGATAATTTCAGGTCTTCATCAAAAACATTGGTATGGTTCTGAAATGAGTTTATTGCATTTCCATGAAAAGCAAGAAGAACAGAAAACCACAGTAAAGCTTTAAGTAACAGTTGAAAGCAACACAGGTGTCTGGGGTAAAGGGGGGTGGTGAGTGGGGGGAAGAAACAGCTCCTTTCTCTGTTAGCTAACATTTTACAACTAAAAATAGCACAAAACCATCCTCTAACCCAGAGTTTTGATGAGCTTGTGTCTAACAGAAGGAAAGGGCAGCAGGAAACCGAAATCACAGAACCTCAGCACCAATCAAGTCGAAAAAGACCTCTGAGATCACCGAGCCCAACCTATGACCAAACACCATCGTGTCAACTGGACCACGGCACTAAGTGACACGTCCAGCCTTTCAATAAACACCTCCGGGGACGCTGACCCCACCATCCGAAAGCAGCACACAACCCTGTTCATCACCAGGAAATTAATTTTTAAAACCAAACCAAACAAACACCCGCGGTCTCCTGGCAACACGCCGATGGGATACACGGAAGAGCGGCCTCTCGGATGCTGGGAGCCCGCAGGCACAGAAGCCAGGAGCCAGCTTTTACAGCCCCCCGGCAGCCGCCTGCTCCCGGCCGGCACTCGCGGACCACCCCCGGCCTCACGGCCGCTCCCGGGGCCGCGGCCCAGCACACACAGAGCTCCCCGAAGCCGCTCACCGAGCGGAGGGTGCCCGCCGGCCACACGGGGAAGCTCCTCGGGGGAGACACCACCCATCACCCACCCCCCGCCCTGCCGCACAGGGAA
>VZTR01010693.1:20073-50737 GCA_013400775.1 Chaetops frenatus | reverse complement strand
CGTGCCGCTCCGGCCGCTGCCCTGGCGGCTGCGCGCGCGCCTCCGCCGCGCTCGCGCTGCACGGGGCTGACCTCCCTCGGGGCCGCGCCCTGCGCGCGCACGCGGAGCCGCGGAACGTCCCCCGCTGGAAGGGAGCCGCAAGGGTCATCCTGGCCCGTGTCCCGGCCCTGCGCTGGACAGCCCCCGGGTCACACCGTGTGCCGGAGCGCCTTGTCCAAAGGCTCTGTGACCACTTCCCCGAGGAGCCTCTTCCAGTGCCCGACCACCCTCTGGGTGAAAAGCCTTTTCCTCGTATCCAGCCTAAACCTCCCCGGACACAGCTTCGTGCCGCTACCGTCAACATGTGGGGCTGCCTGCTCCTGTGCACCGGCCAGGAGCCACAGCAGCACCGGCAGGGGATCCATCCTTCCCCTGGGATTCCGTGGGGAGAAGGTGAAAAGCGCAGCTGTGCCAGCGTGCCTGATCCAAGCTCCTGCCCCATGAAACACGAGCACGGTCGGCATGAGCGGGCTGCCGATCATCCCCTGCCTCGCACCATCGGCAGGAAATACCCGCTGCTTGGCTCCCTAGCGCGCCGAACTCCGCTCGTATCCAGCCTGAAACGACCTGTGCAGCTGAGCTGCGCCCGGGCTCTCTAGATCTCAGCTGATGGACGTGACAGAGTAATGCCGATGCTCAAGTCAATTGTTATCCCAGGAAATGCTGTAAAGGTTTTACCATGATGAGGGTGCATAAGGAGCACCACTGTTATCATCTCAGACCTCTATTACAAGACAGCAGAGGCATAAACTGCCCACAGCACTGAAGCATAGAAAAGAACACAATCCAAGATGTCCAAACGACTGTTCACAAAGCACAGGAATAACAGAGGTTTTTCCTTTAAACAGTATTATTTTTACCATTTTATCCTACAATGGTGATGTGGAAGATGAGGGTAGACCTCAGCCTCCTTTTCATCCTTACTGGAGGATACTACATTTTCGGAGGCAGAAAGATAATTATTCTCAGTTAAGAAAAAGGAACAGGTCATAGTTTGCAGTTCACCCAAGACATGCTTTACAACAAGCTCCCAGTAGGGTTAGAAGACAACAAAAAAAATTACATCCATAAGGAAAATGTGTATGAGAAACACACACAGTTACATCAGGAACAACACCCTCAGACTTTAGAATAGGCTAGGTCCTTGAGCAGGTAAGAGGGTGCTTCCTATACACCCAGGTGGTTATGTCAGTGCTGGTTTTACCAGATTACATCAATGCCTCAATTCACACATCATTACATAACAACCCTTACATTTTTATCCCATACTTTTATAGTCCTCAGTAAATCCTCTCTATAGGCTATATACACTATATGTACAATTGCGTTCTGCATATCCCCGTGCTGCAGGGAGACACCAGAGGACAGAAGCTCCCGGGCAATTGCGTTCACCCAAACGTGGATATTTTCATAGGACACTAGCTGCATGGTCCCCTCAGAAAAGCACAAGTCCCTACTTGCATTTACACATAATATTGGAAATTTTGGCCCACTTTTATTGTTTGACATCACTTTTTAAACCTCTTGTCTCAGTGTTTACATTCAAACTGAAATATATGAAAGCTGTGACAAAAAGAAAAAAATAGAGACCACTAGTATCTGAAGGGAGGGTGGCAAGAGGATGGAGCCAGGATCTACTCAGTGGTGCTGGTCAATAAGATGAGAGGCAAAAAGGAGAAGTTGAAACACAGCAAGTTCCACCTGAACATGAGGAAGATCTTTATTGTGAGGGTGACAGAGGCTTGGAAGAGAATCCCCGGAGAGGCTGCAGATTCTCCTTCCCTGGAGTTACTCAAAAGCCATCTGGAAGCAATCCTGAATAACATGCTGTAGGGGTCCCTGCCTGAGCAAGGAGCTTGGACTAGAAGACATCCACTGGTCCCTTCTAACCTTAACCGTTCTGTGAACTCTGCTACATACCAAAGATTGGTGAAATAGCTTCAGTCCCTTTCCTCCCAGGCAAGTAGCAAAAATGAAATCTATTGCACGCTTACGCATTTGCTCTGCTGGATTAGCAGTGCCTACAACCGCACAGGTGGGAACAATGCAAGAAAACTGTTCTTAATATGTCTAGAAGGGGTCGCTGGATTTTCAATTGATAGCCACAAGCAGACCCTGCAGAGTTTTTTTTTCAGTACACAAGGAGATCCTTGAAAGGGAAAGAGACCAAGAGCAGAAGGGAGGTAGACTGATCACATTGACCACAGGCACCAGGTTGGGTATATCAGACGCACAGAGATACACGCCACAACACCGTGTTACTGCATTAGAACAATATCCTGAGGCACCTGACGTCAGTTCCTCCTGCACACATAGAGCAAACAGTCACATGGCATCACCAGGGTGTTTTCTTTTCCTCTACAGAGGAGATTCTGTTTGCCAGCCCCAGCTGAGGGATCGGCAGCCACCTACAGAGGCGCATCAAAGGAGGCCCCCCACAGCTGCCAAGGGAAACTGCCTGGGATTACACACAGACACCGCCAGCTGGGTGCATAAAGAACTTGATGAGAAATGGCCTAATGCAAGCCTGTTTCCAAGTGAAGCTGAGGCTTCTCAAGAATCGAAGGGACTTGGGGGAAAAAAGGAAAAAAAATGCTAGTCTTCTCTCTGCACATGAAGTTTCCTGCTTATAGTATGACTTGATTCTGACCGACAGATTTCTACTAGCAGTCTTTTTGCCTATTCTGTTCTGAAATGGATAGTGCACACAAAATATGAAATTTTGTTTCTGTAAGAAAAGGAAGATATGTAACAGATTAAGATCATATACAGTTACTATTGAACATGCAAAAAAAATAGAACTTAACATACATCGCCACTGCTAAAGAAATTTTAGATATTCAAAAATTGAACTGTGAAACTAAAATATCTAGAATA
Organism: Chaetops frenatus; assembly: GCA_013400775.1. Lineage (NCBI taxonomy): Eukaryota > Metazoa > Chordata > Aves > Passeriformes > Picathartidae > Chaetops > Chaetops frenatus. The sequence continues at coordinate 47,821 of VZTR01010693.1, read as the reverse complement.
CTTAAGGGATATACGAGTTTGGATAAAAACAAAGACTTAGTTCAGCATGCCTGTAAGAACATTTCTAATGTCATAATTCAGTGTGCACTCCTGTCTCAGTTACTGAAGCTATTAACATGCAGAAAGTTAAGTAGGTTTATAAGACACTGGAACACTGTGCAACTTATTCTCTCATTATTTTGAGGGGGTCCTAGAGAACTGCAGCTTTGAGTACTGAGAATTTCCTTGATCTTTTCATTAGAGCAGAGTCACCTTCATCTTCTAACATATCCCCAAATTCAGACAGAAATCATAAGTTGTTGTATCATCACCTAAATTTTAAGCTGCAACCCAGGGAGAAAACGGGAGAATTTGCAATCCTTCATCTAATAGGGAATATATTGTATAAGGTTTACTGAACATGAAATGCCTTATGCACAAAAGCCTGTGCCTAAAGAACTCAAAGCTAGAAAAACTCTTTGAAGTATCTGTTATATATTCTGTAAACAGCCTTTTCTTCTATCAGCATTCTGCTCAACACACTGCAAGAGACAAAAATTCAGCCTTAGAATCAGACTAGTCAATATCTCCCTACATCTCTCTGCTATGTACCTACAGAAAAACCTTGACTGTGAGGAAAGATCCCTCACTCCAGGCTCACCTAAGAGAGTCAAGAGCTGGAGGGTTTTTCAGGCACCCCAGAGAAACCCCAAAACCCAGCCACAGACACTGGGAAGCCAGGAGAAGGTCCAAGCTACCAGCTCCCTACCCATCTGGGGCACCTTAATGTCAACTCCATGCCCAGCTGCCCAGGCTTTGGAGTACAGTGTGGCTCTTCGGAGGTGGCAGGAACACCCTTCCCCTTCTAAGGCTCCTCAGGGCTGAGCCTCCCACAAAAACACATGCTTCAGAGCTGACTTGATCCTTAAACTGGCCTCCTGGCCTCAGGGGTGGCTTGAAGCCTTGCATGCCCCATGGTCTCTCTTTCTCCAGGAACACAAACTTCCTGGTCATCATCATTCAACTTCCTCAGCCATCAGGTCTCCTCAGGAAAGTCCTGAACCTCCCTGGCCTCAGAAACTTCTCAGAGGCTACTCAAGCACCTCTAGTCCATTCCTAGAGGGGCTTGACCTCATCCTCTACCTGGCTTCAGGAGTGGCATCCCCAAGCCAGGATGGTGAACCCCCAAACCAAGTTGCCTTGTTCTGTGATCCCCTTGGTCCCCAGGGACAACCTGGCCCTTTGCAACCACACAGCTTAAGAGTAGAGTTCAGGGAAATTTGGATGGTCCCACTCTTGCTCAACCCCACTGACAGCTTCAGCACCCCAGTTTCCTGCTGCTGGTCACACACCCCTACACGCATTCCACCCACATCAGCCATTCAGTCCCTACAACTCTTTGGGGGCAGCACGAACTGGCTCCAGCCACCCCAGAGGAGCCTCAAAGCCTAGGCAGGGATGACTCAGGGAGCCCTTACCTACAAGGCATGGTCCTGTAGGATCTGGACAGGGTGGGCAAACGTGGGAGCTGGTATCAAGGTCCATCAATAGTCCCAGACTGCTGAAAGCAGGGTGTGACCTGGGTGGAGGTCTGCCCTGGAACTCCTGTCAGGTGGAGCAGCAAGAGGCAGGGCTGAAGACAAAGCCGTGACAGTAGACCGAGACTCAGCCAGGAGACAGGAACAGAGACTGGAGACAAATACACCTCCAACAATGTAGCTTAAAGCAAGGCTGAAGACTCAGGCCTGGGCTTAAATGGATGTGCCAGTATATGGGCAGAGGATGTGGGTGGAGGCGCCAGGTGAGGCTGGTCAGGGACATTAGAGGCCCTTGATGCATTCAGTGTCCCAACACCCTGTCAAAGTTACTCACTGCAACTCAGCTGGGTGGGGAAAGATGCAGAAAAGAGCTCACACATTAGCAGAGTGAGAGTCCCTTTGCTTGGGGACCATGTCTGGCTTCCTCCACTCTGATGATTTGGATCATTTGGACCAAAACACAACTTTGAACTTTTTCATGTCCTCAGGATGTTAGAAGCCCATTGACAGAAGGACAACGTAAAAACCAGGAGTTCAGCACCACCTGCTTCAGACCTAGCTGGAGTCTGCACAGAGCCTGCAGAGGGAAGGGCACACAAAAGCTGGGAAGCAGAGCACCTATCAGATAATTCCAAGCAGGCATTGAGGTGCAGCCCTAAATGGCACATTTCAGGAAGGCATCGCACTTGGATGTGACAAGGTGATACTGCTTAACGAAATTTCTTACGAGATTAACACAGGAATCTCAACTGCTTTGACACCGAGAAGTGATGTCTCTGTGGGAATGGCGTTTTTCCTTTGATTTTGTGGACTGAAGGGCTCTGCAAGACTGCATCAAAGTAGCAGAGATCCAGAGAGTTCTCTAAGGAGGAAAGGGATGAAAATCTGAAATTCACAGAGAGAAGGTAAAAAGAATAATAAATGTATTCCAGTGTAGCCTGGAAGTAAATTCCACCCAAATGAAATACTGAAAGAGGCTCATAGGCTGGGGAGAACTCAGACTGTGCCAATGTAAAGGTCTTGCAACCTCTTCAGGAGCCTTGGGACAAGAGTGTTACAGAACCAGGGTAACCATGATGGCTATACAAGTCTGAGCAAATAGGAACTCACAGTGCACAGAAGTTAGCTTTGGCTTGGAACGTTGCTGAACAACTCCTGGAGCTGTCACACTTGTAGGACCAAGAAGAAGTTAGCACAGTCACACAATTGCTAGGGTTGCTGTTTAGCACCTGCATGATGCCTCTAGATGTTCCGCATAACGGGCAGATCATCTGTCCAGGAACCAGGGAAGTGACTTTTAAAACCAGAGAGGTCCAGAGCACTTGCTGTGTATGAAATGCATTAAAGAGCTCTACTACATGGACAAAAGTTTTGCCAAGTCGCTCCTCTGTGGTGTTGTTCACATTGAGTGACAACGGGCTTGCCTAATAGTCTGAAATTTACTGCCTGCTTGTAATGTGAATACAGTTTTAAACAGCTTTGGATCCTTTCTAAGGCATTAGGAGTAACCCCAAAGATTAAAAACAAATTTGTAATTCATTTGGTTGAAAAAAAACCACATGTTGTCAGGACTGACAAAGATTTGCGCAATGGCTGTCGGGGCTGTCAAGCCCTAACAGAGTCCTGGTGAATTCCTGCTGTAGTATTTATTGCCTGAAGGTTCACTGCTCAGTAAACAGAATGGTACATTTAAATTTAAGATTGCTTTTAGAATTTGCTACTCCTGGGCATGGACAGGCTAAAGGAGATGATGGAATTCCTAAAAGAGGCAATAAATTCAACAGGGCTAAATCATTCGTTTGGATTCCAGCCATGGCATGAAAGCTTGGAGCAAGAGAGGCAGATTGGTTTGATTGAAACGAAAAGAAGCTTTCTTCTTGGGTACATAGTGCAACCATACCCCTGACTACAGAGATGGAAATGAAACACTGAGGGAGGAAAGGGGAACAGGCATGAGAGAAAGTATTTGCTCAGCTCTGTTCCTGATAGTGGCAGCCAGAACTGACAATTGAAACAATTTCCAGTGGGTTACAACTTGTCCTGCTGTTGCAGCAAAGACATATGTTGTTACCCATCTCCCCTGATTTCTGATGGATGCACTGGAAATTTCAAACTTGTAAAATGGAGTTCAAGAAGGCTGAATCTCAAGGTTAAGCAGCGTATTCATTTAGTCACAGCTGTCTGACACAAAGGGGTCTCTGTTGTGTGGGTTTTCTCATCCCATTTTCCTCCAAACAATTACTATCTTCTGTATGCAGCACAACATATGACACATGGGTGATAATCCTCATATCAAGCATGAGGAGTCTCCTGGCAGGTCCTTACTTTGCCTGTGAAGACTATTTAAGCCCTCTAAGTCTTTACAATTTTTCTCTGGTATGACTTTCCCAATGCCCACGGTTTCATATTCCCCCTTGGATCTAGTGATGACAAGGGAGGACAGTGCATTCCCCATATGGTGCTAGGAAGCGCTGGATTTTGGTAGTTCAAAGGGTGATGGAGTTTAAAAAGACTAGATTTTGAGGCATTAATTTCAGAAACTCCTGAGCACAAATAAGGAGTTAAACACCGAGGGAGGAACACTGCAACCACTCCTTGCTCTCTCTCTGCCTTTTCTAGGAAAAAGAGAGTTCTGTTCCATTCAATCCGTGATCCAAATTGGTGACTGGACAAGGCTGGGACAGGGCCCTAATTATCCTGATCAGCCTCACTGCACCCATATCATCAGCTCAGTTACCTCGTTTCAGCTCAGGTCTGGGTCATTAGGCCTGCTCTGAGCTGCCTGTCCCTGAATTATTGCTCAGATTTTCTTGGTTTACCTCGACCCAACTCATGACCTTGTCTCTGCCTGATGATGGTTGGACAGTCAGTGGGACCTATTGCTGTCACAAACCCACTGGGCTGCTGTGGGACTGCCTCACTTAGGTTGTGTCCACCCTCAGCTCCTGGCTTACATGATCCCTGAAGACTCACCCAATTTTTCATGCCTCCTGCCCTGAAGCCTCATCAATCCACACCCTCTGCCCATGTTCAGGAGCCCCATTTCAGTCTGCTGGACTGCTGATGAGACCTGTTGCTATCAAAACTGTTGCTCAGCTCACCCTCCCCAGACTTGTTAGTACTGTGCCCTAACAGTGAGGGCACAGCTGTGTCTGTGCTGTGGTCATCCTCAGCTCACCTTCCCTCCTGAAGCAGCCTTGAGATTGCTCCTCTCTGACAGCCTGTGGGGATTGTAGGAGAAAGGGAATTCTGCGAGGGATGGCTGGGAAAGAGAGGGAGATGGGAGAACTCTGGGGAAGGTAGTGTTCCCCAGCTGCCACCACCAATTCTCATATTTCTGACAGCTGATCTCAGCTGTGTCAGAGGAGATCACAACAAATGTGCTGTTTCTCCAGCACTTCAGGAAGAACAGAGATAGTTCCCACTCTTTGGAGCTGGGTACATTCTCTTCCCATTCGTCTCATTCCTGCTGGGAGCTACCTACTTTGGAAAGATCTCTGTGTGGTGGATCAGCCTCCTTTAGGGCCGAAAGAAGATCCTTTTATTCCCTAGGGAAACGTCCAAATTCTGGTAACTACTACCTCGTGAGCAGACAGGTTACTTCTATCCCCCTACCATGCCTCTGGAATGGCCTCATTTTTCCTCTTTTTTTGGTGTTGTTTTTTTGTTTGGGTTTTTTGTTTTGTTTTGTTTTTCTATATAAGTATCTTAACAAGCCCAAATGAAGCCGGATACCATTTCCACAGCTGCACCTTGTAAAGTGGGCACCAGTGAGACTCTATTTCATCCAGGTCCAGTGGTGGGGAAGATGCCCTGGTCATACCTGGAGGAACTGAGGAGGAGAAGGTGATGAAGGCAAAGCCTCACTGGAAGTGATCCACCAGGTCAGAGTGAGATTAATAGTTAGAAGAATGTGTACAAACAGCAGAGATATCCACAGTTACACAGCTAAAGGACAAGTAACATAAATACAGATGGAGCTTGTCCTGTCATCCTTCAGGACACATCAACCAAAGCCAGAGGAAAAGAGCAGCAGAACAGCCTCTATTCAGCAGGGAGCACATGCAGCTGTTTGAAAGACCTTCTGAGTGTGGCCGGGTTATTCACATGTGCAGTTAAGTGTGTACTTAGGCTCCCTCCTAAACAGGGGCCCAAAGGCAGTCAGGATTTGATCCAGATCACATAATTTAGTGAGGCTGTAGGAAATAATGTCTGGATGCATGGTCCCTTTCTCCAACCAGTGAATCATGGTGACTCTCTAGGCAATCTGACTGGCATAATCCTGGGGGGGCTGGGAAAGTAGGAAAATAAAAAAGGATTTCCATTTTATCATGATAAAGCTGTAGCTGGAGCTGATAACAGGTTACTTGAGAGAATGCCGGTCATGTACACTTAGTGATTGTTGCTTAATTTGTTTAAGCTGAAAAAGCCTGTTTCTACAGTGGAATACAAATTAGGGTAATTATGTTGTGATGGAGTACTGCATGTGTAAGATGAAAGCCTTTCTTTACAAAAGCCTCTTCATCACTTGAGTAGAAGAAAATAAAATCCTCCTTAAACAACGTGTTGTTTTCTGTATTTCCATTTGAACAAAAGACTTTTAAATCTTTTTTCCCCCTGTAATATTGCATGGTTTGGTTTTCTAAAAGTGCTTTTACTTTTGAGAACCTCACAATTAAACCCTCCAACATACATTCCAATATGTAAATATAAAAGGCTGAGGTAAACATAGTAACGTATAATTGTTTCACAGTCTCTGAAGACTATTAGTAGTTGGACATTCAGATTACATATTTTTCATATTCTCCTGACTGTCACAGTTGCTCATAAGATCTTGTCTGTCTTAGTATTCTGTTAGTGTCATAACAGCACAATACACAATGACGTTTGTAGTTGGTTAAAATAAAGGTCTGCAGGTGTTTATATGTTTTACAGTCAGATAATCTGATCATAAATTACTCAGATGCAGATTGAAAGCAATTCACTGCATATATCTATGTATCCATGATGATTATTTTTATTTAAACCTTTAAAAATCTTTATTTCCACTTCCTATGTGAACTGCAGTTACTGTTTCACAAGGGAGAGCTTCTTAAGCATCAGTATGTATGAAATGCTTATTGCACAGGCTTAGACAGTGCCCTCACACACTTGCATATTTATCCAAATAATCTTATCCAGGCCATCCTTGTTCACGTGAGCAAATCTTGTGATTAGTTCCAGTGAATTGCTGTCTGACTAAGACCAACTTGCAGAAGTAAGAATTTGCAGGATTGTGCCCTTAGTTAACATGACAGGTGAGAAAATCAATTTCCTTTTGTATGAGAAGTAGACAGTGTTAAAGTGAATACTCAGAGAATCATTATTCATTCTCTTCACAGCAGAATTCAAAACCAGTATTTGAAGTTTGGGGAAGTTGTCTTAATTAGGATTATTTTAAATTGTCAATTTAAAGACTGGCAATTTAATTACCAGGAAAACAGATCAAAGTAAATGCCTGCAATGTACATTTTAAAATGACTTATCAAAGAAGATGGAATCCAATAAATTAAATGGGGAAAGAAAGTAAATATGCAGATTGCCCAGCTACTCTCCTTCCAGGGAATTAAGAAGACTCCTTCCCTGGCTTCATGTGCTTGTCTGAAAAACCAGTCATCCTTGGGTGAAATAGGTATGTCAGACCTAGTATATGCACATGTACAGAGAAAGACAGAAGACTGATTCTCTCTCTAGAAGAAAATGTTATTTTCTAGGTTACTTTTGCAAAAGTAAGACTGCTATTATGCATAACATTGCTGTATTTTCAAGTAAGGTAAAATGTCAGAAACTCAGCGTTTACAGCTACGATTGACTGTGATACAAGAAGGCACCTGGAAATGGCAGATGTAATTGGACTTGCACCAGCACAGAGCCTCATCATCCAATCTTTAGCTCTGTGTATGGGTGCAGGGGAGCTGAATTTGCTCGGTACTTTCTCTGGGGACCTACCACTTGCTATGTTTGTTCTCATTGGTTCATGATGTCCAGTAACCTGAGTTAAAACAGCATTGCTAAAAATATGCAAAGCAGGAAGTATGGGAAGCAAAAGTTACTTACTACATATCTATCCTTTTTGCAAAATTTCTTTATCTATTACAACTCTGACTCCTTTTGATATACTCAATAAACAGGAGGCCAAATCAAAAGGCATAATATGATTAAAACGCAGTCAAAACAATCAGTCACTCTTACATGCTTACAGAAAGTCCACTGAATTTTTGTGACTATGCAAAAGTGACTCCTCAGGCACGGTGTATTTCTTGCCTTTTTTTCCCCTTTCCTAAATGAAGAGGTCAGTATATGCTATGCAAGAAAAAAGGGGGTTTTTTGGTGAATATTTGCGCTGAGCTTATCTTGTCTCCCTTTGACATCACTTGCAGTATTTTTTAGTAGTTTGAGGTAAAGAGCAGGGTTTTTCCATTTTAGTTCTCCAGAGTGGTGCTTGCAGTCACACAATTCATCAGGATGCTCCAGTGCTTCCTTAGTCTACAGGTATCACACCTTGCAGGAAAGCACATTTTAACAAACAATATTCAAATATTTTGTAATGACAATGCCCTTATGTTCAGCTCTGGCAAAAGAGAGAGCACGAAGGTTTATCTTTGTGATCCAAAACTGGTCAGCTCACAGTATTGACCTACCAGAGCTCTGGGTGATTATTATCATAACACAATATTATATTTTTATAAAGTTATCCTGCCCTCTGAGCCTTCCACTGACATCCTGTGGGAGTTGCCCCTGTGTATCTGACAGCTGAATTGGTCCTTGGTGAATTTTTAGCACGTGGAGCCGTGCACACAACTTTGGTTAACAATAACATGTTGCTATGGGAGCTCTGTGCATGCAACTCCCTGCTTACTGTGCCGAAAATTGCTCTGGAAGGCAAATGTAAGTATGTCTGGTATTAGTCTAATTATTAAGTAGAATTAGAATCTTGTGCCCTGTGAATATCAACCAGAGAAGGAGCTTAGCATGAATAAAGATGCTTGCCAGCAGTGGCTGAGGTGCTTCTTCTGCTTTCCTTTAAACAGAAATCACATCCATAGCCGGGAGACTAATTATTTTGGAACCTAAGGGAAATGCAGCCTATATAAGAGAGAAAGTGATCTGCAGTTAAGGATCAGTGAGCCAGCTAATGGCTGGTTAGTCAGGAGGGTACAACTCCAGAATGTTAATAAAATGTGTCTGAAGTCCAACACCTCAGGGAAGAGGCTGAATGCTGCAGAAGATATATGTAGACAGAGGCTCTGTTGTTTTCTACTGCTGAACTACTCCTTTAAAGCAGGTTTTAAAACTGTTTTGAGACTTGTTTATGAATATCAAAATACCAGCAGGATAATAAAGCAAAACTCACTGTGGCCGAAGCAAAAACTGGAGCTAAAAGAAAAATATTATCCTTTTGTGAAGTACATAAAACATGTTTGGTTCTTGCTGAGCAGGTGTGCAGTGCAGTACTGTTGTACAGTAGAGGCTTGGCTAGTTTTCATCATGCCCTCACTAATAGAGATCATGACTTATTAACCAAAGCAGCTTGTAACATTTAAAAATGTAATAAAAATGCTAGCTGTTCTATCCTTACGAGAAACAGCTCAGGCCGTGGCTTCATTTTGTGAACAGAGAGTATAAAGTAGAAATCAGCTAGAGGTTTTGACAAGAAAGCCTATAGGAAATACCAAATTGCTACTTGTTGTGTATTACATAAAATAGTTATTACATTATTTGGCTTGATATAGTACATGCAGCTGTGTAATATATGCTGCAGAATAGTATTTTGACAAACACAAGGGAGCACCTCCCTCCTTAAAATGTCCCCTCTCAGAGGACCAAGTGCTGTGATCCTGTGAGCCCTGCACCCAGACTTGTTTGGGGCTGAGGACCGCTGGATGAGTCCCACACAACTTGAAGACCTGAGCGAGAGGGAAGCTGCAGGAATAGCTCAGAGGCAGGTGACAGCACAGCTCCTTCGTGTGCACCTGGAAGTGGACACAGCTCTGTGTCATGACAGCCCAGCCACCACAGCCTCCCTCACTCCAATCCCTTCATGCTGCAGCAGGAGTCTCTGGCTCAGATCCATCTGTCCATTGCCCTCTGAGAGATTTCTGTCCAGCACAGAGCCCTTTTATAGTTGTAGGAAGAGGTAGGTATGTGTTTTACAACTCTTCTACATCTCAAACCACAGCACCAGTTGGTTTGCTTAAATGAATTTACTATTTGGTGATTTAGTGATTACTCATATCAGTTTCCTGAACAAGAGGGACAGGCATTTTTTAATCTGAGAAATGTGCTAGTGAGACTGATATTATGATAGTCATATTGTCCCCAAGGCATCCTTCTGTGTCACCCTTTTAGAATTAGATCTCAAGGTAAATGAAACTTTTTACATTAGACTTGGAAGGTTACTTCAGCCATGCTTAATGTTATGGTGTCAACAGCAGCCTTCTGCAAATAATGTCACCACACAAGTAGTCTCTTGTAGTCTAACCTCTTCTTCCACAGGAGTTTATAATGTATGGTCTAGACTGTCTGATTGCTCCACCTCCTCCTCTACTTCTGCTGCTAGTTTTTGTAGTTCCACTTTAAAAAAATTATTTGGAGGGCAGAAAAAAGTTTTTAACCAATTACACTGAAACAAGAATTCAACTGTTATCAATAGAGTCATTCCAATTTACAACATCCTAATTAAACTTGCTCTTGAGTTGCTTAAAGCATCCCCAGGAAAAATGTGCAGGTGTTTTTGTAGTTTTCAGCTTCTGAAAACAGATATTTTTAGTATATTAGTCCTTTTACTGGTGACATATAATATTTAGATTAAATATTTTTTAGGAGTTAGGGACATTTCATAATAAATGAGTGTATATATATATATATAAAACAAGGTGATAGAACTCACAAGTAGTCCAGAGCCACTGAAGGACTTCTGCTCCACTGAGAAACATTAAGTGTCCAGTTTGGAAGATGGAACAGTAGAAACTTTCCATCTAGGAAGGAACAGAAGTAGTCAGACCATGGTCTTCACAGTCATATGGTGCAACACTGAATCAGATGATGAATCTGTGCCTACAAGGAGCAGGACATTACCAGCCTCTAATGAGAGCTCCTTGCTAAAGACTGTGGCATTAAATGATATCTTTCTTACCTGTTGGACGTCTGTTACTTGGATTGTTGGCATTTTATAATGCCAGCCATTTTATCACACCCGATAGGGATTTGAATTTAAAATGTCCAGAGTATGCCAAACAACCAGAAATAGACACAGATACAAAATACTGTATAGCAAACTTAAGCAAAAATTTATCCTTATTTCCGCATTCTTCTGCCTACAATAAGCTCTGGCATCTTTTTCATATTTGTAATCCCATGTTGGTAGAGATGGACATAAATTCAAAACAATGCTTTGGCGTACTTCCCGAAAAATGAGTTCATACATTGAGAAATGGATTCTTAACAGAAAATGCATGTTTGTAATTTGGTTTGGTCTGTTTTCATTTCCATGTCATTTGTAATTTTGTAACAATGAAGTTTGCAGGAAAAACTCATTGAGTGTTTACAGTGAGACCCTTCCAAAATGCAGTCAGTGTGCTTGGTATTCGAAAACACATCCACAGCTCATGAAGCCCCAGAGTGAAAGGAAATCTGGACTGAGTTTTCAAAAGCGGAAAGTGGGAATCTGCACACAGAATTGGGTGTTGGGTTGCACAGCTGCAGTGGACTGTCCCCTGACTGGGAACCGGAGCAACTGGGCCAAAATTAGAGCTTGCCTGCATTGCTGTGCTGGTGAGGAAATATTTGCCTACATTATTTCAACGGTGCTGTGGTGTATTTGATACTTTGACATGATGTAAGAGATCCTGCTTTCCCGATCATGGGAAATAATAAATAATGAGAAATAATCTCCTGGGCTGTGCTAGCAAGTGCTTGAGTGGAGAAGACAACAGCACGGCACATTTCTGCTCGAGTAACCTCCTGCAAAAGGGCCTTTACCGAAATGCTTTACTTCAAATTCCTGAGCAGGCTAATGCTTCTGGTTTGACTTGTGACTTCTGTGTCAGGTCCCTGAAGGTACCTTCAAGCCCTACTCTGCTTGACAGTTTTCCCACTGAGCTCCATGCCCACCACCTCCAGCCAGGGCACAGGATTCTCTTTCAGCTCAGCCATACCCCATCTCAGCCAGATCTGTGCACTGTCTCTGGCCAGGGTTGGGCCCAGCACCGTGGGGAGCTTTTCTCCTGGGTTCACTGATTCCCAAAATTGTCAAGGGCTCCTGGCACCTGTGGGACAGCACCCATCAGGGGTCATGGCCAGCCCTGGGCTCCATGCAGCACCCACCCCACTCATGGGGCAGCCCCGCTCCTGCTGCACCCCACAGGACACCTGGTTTTGGCAACAACTCGGAACGAGTGGTGGGGATAGCAACCATCAGTCTCACCTGAACGTAACAAACCAAAAACAACTGCAGTTTCCCGTGCAAACTGTACCTTATTGTCAGGGAGTTTGGAAAAAAAGTAAAATTTGTCCCTTTCACTATTGTTTTTATTTTCACAGATGTGGCTATTCAGTTTCTGTGTGGCCAAATCGTTTTCTACCACATGGAACTGAAGTTTCTTTTGATGTTTGTTTCTTCTGTTTTCTTTTCCACCTTTTTTTTTCACTCTGTTCTCCCAACTTCATCTACTGGTGAGATATACACATTTCATTATATATGAAACCACAGTGCTCATAACCTGAGAATCACACCCTAACAAGGGCCAAGAATCACATCCCTCCTAACTTTAGTTCCTAAATCCTAAATTTTGCATGGATTCTGATGGCTTGAGGGCTTCTATCTGATGAACTGACAGATCAATTTGACATATTTTAAAGAATATTGAGTTCACACTTTTCTCTAAACCTGGATGTTTTATTTCCTCAGCTGTTCTTATTTGCTTTACTTAAGGAATAGTATTGTATCTCAGGTTTTGATTAAACATTGTTTGTAGTCCACTCTTCTAGCCTGCAGTGGAGAAGAAAATATGTTTTCAAAGACCAAATGTCAATAAGTTATTACAGCTGATGTAGCAAAGCTGTAGCCCATGTTATCACCATCTTTTATTGCATACAGCTTCCTGATCTATTCCACTCAAAGACCTGCTTTCTTGCAGTCTCCTCAAAGGAAATTTTATGGGATTTTTGATCAAGACAATGCAGAAATCTTTGCGTCTCAAGACAGTGCAAAATATTCTTCTTTTTTCTTGCAAGCAGTTTTTTATCCTGCTCTATGGAATAAAGGGCTGGGAGTTAAAAGGATAACATTTGATAGAATACTTCTTTATTGAAAAGTATCTGTGAATAACCCGAGGGGGTTGGTTGAGATTTGACTGACCCACCAATCCTTGAAAGTTGAACCTTGTGCCCAAGAGGGAATTATTGTTCTTCATCTGCATTGAGGAAGGGCAGGTTGCCACAGATCTCTCCTGCAGGGGAAGGGCTGTGCCTCCTGAGGCCCATGCTGATGAGGGTCTCAGGTCTGTGGGGCAGTGCTGTGTTACCTGCCCCACAGCCCTGCCACACACTGGGAGCTTCTCCCAAACACTGAGCTCTCTGACTCACCTGGAAAATGAGTGAAGGGCCACATCTCATTGTGACATCTCACAGGACTAGATCATGACTTTTATGCTGTAGTGTGTTACTGTTTAGCGAACATCAATTTAAAAATGTGCTATACAGTGTTTTACATGGGTGTGTCTCAAGCCTGATTCCTTTACAAATGGCATTTTCCTCTTGTAGGTCCCTCTGTAGATCAAATTCGGGCCACATCCTTCTGTTAATCCACCTTAATTCCCATCAACCTGAGAGAGTGTGTCCCACATGAAACAGTGGATTATTGCAGAAAATTACACCTTGCTTGTTATTTTTTCAATACATTTGTTACTGTTGTTTTACAGATTTTTTGTATTCTGCATAAGTCCCTGACTTTACTTCAAAACTTAAGGGTCTAAGTTAATGCATCTACAACATTTCTTGTTTTTAGAGTATTACAATTTTTAAAGGCATTATGGCAATAAGATCTTTGTTCCGTAAAGTACACTTACAATGTAAGTGTTTTTCTCAGTCCTTTACGTATCTGATGTCTTAATAAGTTTTGCAAACTCTGTCACAGTCAGTGACAAAGTAGTTTCCTGATGATGACAGAGCATTGGCTTGCCATTTCAATATTTTTCCACTTCTTTTTTGGGACAGATGTTCAGACATTTATCCTCTTGCAGCAGATAAATCGGTTCACTGCCATTTCAGCAATTTAGCATTTTTCCCCAGGTGGGCATTCTTTGGGGTTTGTGGCAAAATGTCATCACAGAAAGAGATAGGAAACTTGGCATATGTGGAAACATATCTCAAAAGTTAACATTTGGTTTTCTTTCAGTACACATCTGGTTAAGGTATGAAGACCACAGCCACTGACTCTTTGGAGTTACAAGCTGTGGAGTTTTCAAACTTTCCAGAAATAATTTTGTTTAGGTGCACCCCTCTGTAAGAGGTAAATACAAAATACTAGCATTCATCCGCATTACTTTAAAGAAAAGAAGGAATAAACCTCCCCGCATTTCCAGAATTATTACTTTGCATTATGTTAGCACTCCCTTCCTACAAAAATTTCAGTGTGTCCATGAAAAGGCTTTTCTGAGAACTATGCAATCTACAGTTTACAGCTACTCAGACATTAATGCACCAGGTTCTTATCTGAGTAGGTTCTGTATTTAACACCATGTTAAACTAAAGACAGCAATTTTGCTGGGTCTGGGACACTCTCAGTATGGAGACTAAACACACCCTCCTGGCTCTGCTTCTTCAAATATATGTTTGCCTTTGCTTGTCAGGTAGGCCGTATAACAAGGCAAACTGGAATTATTTACTGTGCCATTGCACTGGGGATAAAAATGGCACAAAATATGTGATTTCAGTAAAAAATGATTCTTCATCCAGATCCCTGTGCAAGGTGGTCAGGGTGGCTGGAGTCTGTCTATAGCATGGCTGTAGGCTGTCCTTTGCCTCAGAAGATCCAGTCTCAGCTCCTTAACCACAGGCTTGGAGGCACTGGGGAATTACTGGGTTCTACTCTGGCTTCCCAGGATTATTTATGTATTTGGCTAGGTGTCTTCTCTCTTCTGGCCAGCTGCCCTACCCCCTCGGTTTTTATTTGATGTTTCTTCTTGCCTGCCTTCCTCCTGGCCTCATAACTCTTGTATTCCTGTCTCTGCTGCAATCCAGGGGTAGAGGATGTGGCCCCCACTTAGCTGCTCTCCACTTATCCCCAGGAAAGTCGTGCTGTACCTCTCAACCCTTCAACAGCTCTCAGCACACCTCACTTAAAGCTTCTCCCTTATCAGTCAGACTGTCTCTGAAAACAAATTCAAACTCCCAATCCAAGGCAAATCAAGCTGCTGAGGCCTAACAAGGGGTGAGGGCTACAGCACAGCATTTCTTACCCAGCTGTGGGGAGTTCCCTGACCCATATGGGGCACTGGGTAGATTGTCTTCTGAATATAAGTGTTTGATTTTAAATATTTCACCCTGTGTGGCCAGGCACCTAATCTCCTTGTGAAACCTACTCAGGAAGCAATAAGGTGCCTTTCTGGATCACACCAGGGTTGTCAGAACCACGCTACACTCAGAAACACAACATTCAACTCACCCTGCTCCCACTGCCAATGCTGCAGTCCAAAACCCATTGCCAGCTGGAGTCTGGTGCCATAGAACATTTGGCACCGAGTGCTGCATGATCCGTGCAGACACTGGTTCTTGGCAGGAAAGAAACTCTTGCCTCCTTAGAAGTTGCCCCAAGGGGATGGATTTTCTCTCTTCACCTCTTCTTTTCTTTTCTTGTTCCTGCCACTACATCTTTCAGTAGATTTTGTAGGTGGAATGTAAGGGTTTCAACACTTTTAAGGTACCATGAAGATGTTGATAAAATTTTTAAGAGAGAATAGTTGGCCTCTCTAACAGTAATCTAGTCCAAGCTGAATAATGTTTCATTTATTATTTTTTGAATTATTTCAGGAAATTAACTTTTCTGTAAAACCCGCTATATATAAATATGTGTCTTTTTCCTAGAGAGGCTACACTGCTTTTGATTCACATAAGCAATTCCACCTTTTTTTTAATCTTTTTGTAATTGTTTAGAAGGAGGAAAAGTGTTTAAGAAGTAAAACATACAGTCAAATAGGAAATGTAGTTCCATTCAGGTAAAAGCAGAGCTGAGGAAGAGATATATGCCTCTTTCTCAGTCTTTACTCACAGGTAATGTGAATATCTGTGAAAAAATACACCCAAATGCTGTGATGTTCCCCAGTCTGAAGTTGTTTTCCTAATAGATATGGGAAAAGTGTTAGATGGTTCTTGGAAGATCCAAATGATGACCTTAGAAATAACCAAAAGCTGCAGTTCAATAATATCTTAGCACTGCAGCTGGGGAGTGGGGAAATACAAAAACTGTTGAAAAGCTGTACTAGCTTCTCATTGTTCAAAAGAGGGCATTCTAGGAAAAGATGCTACTGAAAACAAAAAGCTATTTTTTATACTCAGAGTTGGTTAAAGCAAGTTTCCTAGGCCAATATGCCTATAAATGATCTCAGACAAGTTTGTTCAGTAACATCCACTTCCATGGTGTGTTTTAAAAAAGTAAATAGCTTTTCCCTTAGCTGTGAAATAGAAGTTTAGGCTATTTTTTTTGGAGGGAAAGTAAGATTTTTACCATCACATCCCAGTACCTCTCTCTCATACTGCTACCCATGGCAACTGCCAGGTGATGTCTGTCATGGAAACAAATACTCTTCACCCTTCCTGGTTTTTAGCATTTTTAGCATAAAACAAAATTTAGTTTAGATTTAGGGTTTACCCACAGCCATACTGAGAATTTATCAGTCCTGTCCATCACTTTCTTAGAAAATAAAGATTAGAGAGAAAATGGAGCTTAATTGCACTTTAAAGCAGCAACATTTCAGCCCAACTTCTCCATTGCAGTGCAATAGGGAAAATTAATTAATTCCTCACAACTGGCCCAACGTTGCTGTCCTGAAGTCCCTAAAAGGAGAAGAAGACAAAGTATCCATCCTTCTAAGTTGAAAGAGCTGGCAAAGTCCCTTCTCGCTTGTCTTGGTCTGTATAACTGGTGTGGAGTTTCAGATTAACAGAACTAATCTGTAGAGACAAAGTTAACTGTATATACATACCTAGCAGCCACTGTTAAAAGGTAACATCATTATTGGTTTGCTAAGTTTTGTTTGGGGTTTCTTTCACCCCCAAACCATAATTCATCCAGTTTGCTATATATGGAGCAGTCTATTAATTTGCCTGAAGTTATTTATGCCACTGTGAAAAGTAACAGACTTTTTGAGCTCAGTCTCTAGATGGCTGAGAGCATACCTGGAAAATGCCAGTGTTGCAGTGACAATGTTTATTCAGTGTTATGCACGTCTTGCCTACCAAGATCAGAGGAGTTTCATGGTAATTTTTGGTAATGTGGTAGCGTCTTTTCTCTCTAGTTTATATTTCAGCAGAGAATTAAACAGGGTATAAACTCGCAGGCAGCTCAGAAAGCAGATTGAAATGCTGGAGCAAGTTTGTAACTGTCCTTGATACTATGTTTTTTGAGATGGATATAGATCATGTAAATCTCACTACAATAATTCTTGAGGTTGGCTGACTCTTGAATGCTTAATCTTTTGACCCTTATGATGCATTAATGTTTTCAACATATTTATCTAAACTTTTAAGGAGAAGGCATCTCAAATTATGTGTGGAGGGGAAAAAAAAAAGAAAGGAAAGAAATCTGGAACCAATCAACTCGTGGAGCTTGTAAATTCCTTCTTTCCAAGTTATTCATCCTAGAGAGGGTACAGGCTCTGCTTCTTAGAAACAAAAATGCAGACAGAGGAATGGGACACTTAATGAGCATAATATATCTAGAGGCTTCAGACTGAGGACAACCTATGTTGAAGTATCTGCCTTTCCAGTCAAACCTCTTAAATTTCTTTCCCAAAACGGAAGGTTCCTACTACAAAACAGTCAAAATTAGTGGAAAATTAATCAAAACCTGACTGGAGGACACTGGTCTTCAATGCAGGTTATGTCCACATTAACTTTGCTGTGACTCTCATAGTTTGGGAGGTTTAGTCTGTGTGGAAACCACTTTTTTTCTGTTTTCTTTTTTTTTTTTTTTTTTAACCATCGCCACTTCAAAAGTGGATGAAAGAACACTGTAAAAAGAAGACTTAGGAAAATCATTTAGGGGCAAAAGCCACAGAGAGGAAATTCAAAGCCACAGAATATTTTTTTTTTGGGAAAACTGATCACATGAAAACAGGAAAGTAGATGATTACATTGAAAATATTTGGCAACCTTAAGTATAATAGGCACCAGTAATCATTTGCTGATGTATTTACTGTATAAGCTGTACATGAATAAGCTAAGTATATACAATATGTCAGATTTCAGGTGTGAGCCAGGTTATGTGTTCATTGCCTTATGATTCCCAGAAGTGTATGTTTCTTCATCAATGTTGCCAAAAGCCTGTGGAATATGGAGAATGTAGGATTGAGACTACAGACCTTAAAACTTAAATATTTCATCAATAAAGCAGGTAAGTTGCTCTCCTGCTCATCATTTCATGTCCTATGGAAAGTGCCATAGAGCCATGAGGCCCCAGACTTCATATTGCAGTCCCTTGTTCAACCTCAAAGCAGCAGAGTGAGAAGATATCACTGCAATAAATCAGGAGGATTGTATTATTTTTTAGTTCTATCGAAGGTTGACAATTGTTCTGCATGAATTGGGCATCTGGTTTATCAGCAGTGCTTACCCCTTAAAGCACAGCAAGAAAGGCAATCTGTGTGCCTGACTGCTGCTTTTGCCCTCTGCTCATGCCCCTGAGCATAGCTATAGCTGGTTCTGTAGCATGGTAACATTTCATTGGTCTCAAAATAAATTTCTATAGGTTAAAATGGATTTTGTTTGCCTTAAAAACAGTCAAATTTAAGATAACAGGAAGGAAATGCTGGAAATCCTTAGAAATGTTGGTAGACAAAAATTGTCAAATATATTCCCAAAGAAATTATACCTTTGAGGTTAACTGTATCATTGAAAGGGAAAGATTTAACCCAATGCCATCCGTCTAGTGCCTTCACAGGGATAATCAGCTGATGTCAGAGGAGAAGGGCTGTACTATTTCATTAGAGGGATCTCCATCTTTTAAGTGACTGATCACTTGCTGAGACATGACTGAGTGCCTCTCCAGTATAGGTGGTTTTGGGTTTCCAGAGGGAAGCCCCACACAGCAAAGCAGGCTCATGGCGCTCCATGCTTGGGAACCCTGACTCTGTTTCTAAAGCCTCACCATTTTTCCAACAACTGTCACAGCACAGCAATTTATGTGGGATCAGAAGAGTGAAATGTTGACAGATGAGTAGTGCTCATTATATCCTGGTAGTCAGGGGACACCCAAACCAGGTCACCCAAGAGGTCCCCGGGAAATGGACAGGGAAGGTACTGAGCTCTGGCTACCAGCAGCACACAGCCGGACACTGCTCCCATCTCCTTGTCAAGAAAAGGTTTAATGTTTTTCCAATTACCATTTCAGGTAAAATTTAATCACGGACAAAAGGATCTAGTCACAGTGTCACTGGAAACACAGATGTTTGGATCCCTTTGAAGCCCCATGACCAGGTGATACCATCCGTGATGGGAACAGGCAGGTTCCCCTTGCATCAAGAGTTCTTTAGAGTCCCCCACAATTTGAGTCGGAAGCCTGAGCCTCCACATCTCTGCAGAAAAGAAAAGAAAGACAGATCACAGGGACGTTGAACTGCAAAGAGAGCACCAAGCTGTTTCCTGTGCAAGGGCCAAACCCCTGCCTGGCACTGGGACAGGGGTGTGCTTCAGATCTCACCAGCCTGTGCTTGGCACCGTGCTGAAGGGCCCCAAGCAGAGAGGGCTGGGACTTAGTAACCTCCATGCTCCTTCTCCCCAGGGCAGCACTTCATTTCAGCCCACAGGGAAAGCACTTTTGGATCATGCAGGCCAATTTACTAATGAGAACATTCTGACCCTAATGAGAAATGAGCAGTCACACTAATGCAGGCCGATATCTTGAATATCATCACATGCTATCAAATCCATTGCCATAAACTTTAAATTCCAGTTATCTGTTCTTGCTGGACCAAACGAGTCTGAACTCACAGACCAGCCCACTGATAGCAGACACAGTGCTATGCCTGTAACTGTTTGGCTCCCTCTGAAACCAGCTTGCACATCCCTTTGTATCTCCTCAAAAACCAACTCGTTCTAACTGCCAGTTATAGGGTGGAGTATGAGCACAAACTGCTTCCAATATCCATCACTTTAATTCTCAAATTGGATGTTGGCAGTTGCAGTCAATAATGACTACAGAATTTTCTATTACATTAACTGTAGCAAACTGAAATCTAGTACCTCTGAAAATACAGAAAATGTCCTGAGTGTCATTAAAATAAAATACTTGCAAATGGAGCCCAGCAACTCTCCTCTAATTACTTTGAATTTCAGCATATAGAAACTATGTTGAGTGACTAGTCAATTTATTTGCATTCTGGAAAAGCTCATGTTTTAGGCATGTGTTTATATGATAACAGCTTCAAGCATATGCTTTTTATTTTTCCCAAATAGGCAGATTATATTTTTTTTCTAGAGGCTCATGGTAGGTTTCCTGCTCATATGCTGCAGTTAGCACGCATTTTTTCTTATTTACAGTTTTGTGGGGATGTACTGTACTGTTCTTGGAGGATGTTGGATTGACAGTCCTGCAAGATATTCCAACCTGCCCTGCTATTTTCCTTAATCCTGACCTGATGAAATCACCTCCTGGGGTGAGAAAGATGGTCACTCTTCATCCCCTGCTGGTACCTGGCTTCTTCACTGAAGACTGCTCACAAAACTAGCAAGCAAGGCCACTTCTCAGGGTATTCAGTGTGGTTTGGACATTTACGTGGAAGAACTGGTTTACTAATCAGTTAATTCTAGAGACACAGAAGCCTAAAATCAGGTTTTCTTTAGTATACTGGGGATTAAGATATATCTCAAAGAATAATTTTGCACGGAGTTTTATAAAATTCAGTATTTTATATAGATTTCTAAAATAGAGTACAAATGTCCTTGTTTTACAGAAACATTTCCATTTCACTAAGACCTATCCTGAAATGGAAAAAAACCAGTTGATTGTCTACTTATTTGTTAAACTCCAGGTCCCTTTCACAATGTTCACAGTCAAACATTCAATCATGCTAGATTTAAAACCATCAGGGGCCTTTTTATTTGTAGAAGGAAAACTGCCTCACTGACATGTGTAAAACCAAACCACAACTTGGGGCTAGAATTTGATGGAGTGAGTCTTCATAAAATTCAACTGTAAGAAGACTCAGAAATACCTTCTGGAAATAAACAGTAATTGAGTGTTCTGTTCTTTACTGGATTTTTAAAACTCAGTCCCTGAGAAAGTGTGGCCCTTGCCTTGGCAGCTGTTCAAATCAGCTGAAATAAACCTAGAGGTTTCATTTTGTCTGGCTTGCCCAAGAGACAACTCTGATCCGTATGAAAACTGAATATAAGGCATGTAGGCATGCAGTGACAAAAGGTGCCTATGGGCAGCAAAGGGCAAGAAATCAGGATGGGTCAGCTGAGTAAACATCAAAGACTCTCAAATAACCAACAGAAAAGTAAATCTTCTCAAACAAATGGGATATGCCCATAACACCATTGAGATTTCATGGAAAACATTCTTTGAAAACAGTTCTGCTGGGGTGTTTCTATTTGTCTTTCCCATTCTAGAATATTGAATTTAAATGGTCTGTTTGCTCTTAAAGTTCATAAATTCTTGCTACTCAATCCCCACTGCAGCCTTTTGACACCTCAATTATCTCTTCAGCAGCTCCTGATAGTACCACAGATGATGGCATTGCCCATCTGGATTTTTCTGATACATCCCACCATGATACTTGCTTAGCAAAATACACTCAGGTACAGAGGATAAAAGGTATTTATCTACAAAAGGACTGTGCAAGGTCTAGGAATTATTTAAAATCCACTTAAACTCCACAAAGGTAAGAAGTCATGCATTTAGGGATTATTATTTGAGAGTATTAAAGGAGCATATTTTAAAGACAAAAATCCCTATGTGATTTCTTATTGCTTCATCTCCTGCAGAAATTAGGATGAAGGATTAACATACCCATTCATTTCAATGCTTAGGCCCCTAACTTGGGCCAACCCAAGAACTTTTGCTGTTACATTCTCTCACAAAGCTTCTGCTGCTCTTTGATCATAGTAAAACTGGTATGAGCTGTATATGATTTAATCGTTGTTTGTTAAAACCCAAACGTTGGCTGGGGAAGTTTTGTGTGTTAGTGTCATTCTGGTTTAGGTGGTGACACCTCTAGTGTGCAGCACATGGGAGCTGATAATTTTGACTGCACAACAAACCACCCCAACAGCTGATTTAGCCACTTAATATCTGGCATGAGTGGTGGGATGAATTAATGCTGCTGGAGGCTAAATCTCCTTTCACAGCTGTAGCAGGAGAGAGTTGCCAAAAGCTCATGCCATAGCCTGTGATTTCAGGCTAAGGTATAGCAACTTTCTGTAAGCACAGTGGGGCAATAAAAGATGTGCTAAATATACAAGTCCATGGAAGGCAAATAAAATATATGAGATTTCTTTTGGCTGGTAGTGGTGGTTGATTGTTTTGCTTGGGAAGCAAGAACCTGACCCTAAAGCTGGTTTTTTGCACCTCCACGTGTGCCTTCTGCTTGTTACTCTCTTTGCTGGAAAGAAAACATTGCCACTGTACAGACAAAGGAAATGGGGGGATTTTCCCCTGTAACTTCCAGTACCAAGTCGCCACTACATTTTACATTATCTTTTGTGTCGTGGAGCATCTTTTTTCTATCTTGTTCATGTCTCCAAGCAGGTGTGGGTGTTCCATGGATGTTTGAGGGCAGGTAGGGCCAGGAAGCTGGGGGGCTGGGCTGCCGCAGCATCTGCTGAGCTGGCAGTGGAGAAGCCCACACGCTGTGTGGGATGCTCCCGCTCGGGTGCCCTTAGAAAGCATTAAAAGTGTAAGATAAAGGGCATTAGTGTGAAAGGGCTGGTGAACGTGGATGTATCCCACCAAAACAAGAAATAGTGTAACAGAGACTGCTTCTTCCCTTCTCCCGCTGTTTCAGAGGCATGCTATCAATGCTGTCGGTTCCCGTGGTCCCGGGCTCCTGGCACCGGCACGGCCTCTCACTCTGCCGGTGCCTGGGAGTGGGGCTGAACCCCGACAGCCGCCGCCGCTGCCGCATCGGAGCCTCTTCTCGGCGCGGTGTGTGCAAACACCGCCCACACACACAGAGAAACACACACACACCCCGAGGCGGGGGACACCGCTCCGGCCCCGCAGAGCCCGCCCCGAACCTCCCTGAGGTTTCTCGCCCGCTGCTTCTTCCGAAGGCGCGTACGGGACCCCGCCCGGGGGTGCGGAGAGAGCCACGCGGCCCCAGGAGCTCCCAGCACCGGGGGCACTGCGGGGGGACCCTGAGGGATGCCAGGAACCGGGAGGGAGCCGCAGCCCTGTTTGTTCATGTCCCTCCTACTGCAAGAGCTGGAGGGGGCGAGGGGCCGGGATTAACTGTGGGAGGTTGCTCGGAGGCTCTGGCGCCTGGCAGGCACATTTCACAAAGTGATGGCGCAGCGTGTGCGTGTGCCCCGCGTGTACCTCCCGAGAGCTGACGCTGCGGCATTCCAGGAGGACTTCGCCCCGCGTCGCCCCGATAGCGGGGACAGCCTCCCCAAAAGCCCTAGAGCACCTTGTAAACCTAGCGGGCGGACGTTTAAAGGTCGCCACGAAATGCTGAAATGCCAAGATGACGGGCACGGGGAAACGTGACCCGAAACCCCTCCGGTGCACGGGAGCGGACCCAGGGACCCATCACGCGGTGGCCCCGGAGGAGGTAGCCCAGCTTTTGGGCCGGCAGTGAAATTCAGGGCAGCGGGATGCACGGCCCGAGCGGGGCGGAGGCATCCCGCTGTCACAGCGGTCCCGCTGTGGCGCCTGGGCGCTCTGTGGGAGCCGTTCCCGTGCCTGCGGGACTGCGTGTCGCAGGGCCCGGGGAACGAAGCCAGGAAGTGCCAGGACGTACATCCCCTTTGTATTCTTTCGAGGGGAGCCGCTATCAGTGCTTCCCCGGGGAGGACAAACCGGGCAAGAAAAAAAAAAGTGTTCCTTGCGTCGCGTTGCAAAATTGCGTTAATCGGGTTTTAGGGCAAAAGTTGTCTCTGGCTTTCACGTTCATTCCCCCTAATGCCGCGGGAACAGGAACCTTTCCAGCGGGGGGTGCACTCCGAAGGACTTGCGAGTCAAACCTTCCCTCAGCCGCGGGAGCACCCCCTGAACCCGGCTTCCCCTGGCCTCGGCGAAACGTCGATGCTTTTAATTAAACGCAACTACCCCTTTTTGTTAAAACCCCGCCGACAAGGGTTAGGTTCCTACTTCTCGGGAGGCAGACGGTGAGTGTTGGCCGCTGAGCATCGGACTCTCCGACCAGGGCGGGGCAGTCGCTAAGTGCACCCCTGCCAGCTCCTGTAGGCACGAAGAACCTTGACAGAGAGAGACGTGGGGTTGTTGCGCCAGTTTGTTACAAATCTAGTAAAGGAAAGGCTCGGGGAGCAGGATCTGGACCCCTCTCTGGGACCGACCGTCCACCTGCTGTAGACACCCGAAATATCTGTGCAGAAAGCGCTGAGAGGAGTGCGGGGGCCGACCCCTGACGGGAGAGCAGGGGAGGCACTGGCGGGGGGCCGGGGTTTGTGAGGCCAGGTGGGCCGCTGCTGCCTCGGGCAGCTACGACACACGTCCCGTCAGGGATGGCAGCGACTTTGCCCTCTGAGCTGGGGGGCACGGGTGGAGGGGAAAACCCCCCGGGGGACCCACAGCAGCAAACCACCTGTGAGACTCCGGCAGCCTCCGCGGGCGGAAAGAGCCATCCGTGGATACCTGCGCTGTCTTCGCCAAGTCCCAGAACTTCATTTAAGAGCTGGAAACGAGAAACTCGCCTCCCTCTCTTTACTTCTATCCTTCCTTTTTNNNNTTTTTTTTTTTTTTTTTTTTCTGGAGGGAAGTGAGAGGGTGGGGAGGAGGCTTGGCGGCCACAGCCTGAGGTCTTAGCGGGTGCCGTTTGTCCCGGACGGGAAGGCCCCCGCGCCCCGCTGCTTCCCGTCCCGGCGCTGCCGCCCCCGCGGTGCGCGCAGCGAGCGCGCAGGTAGCGAGAGGAAAAGTGGCCGCGGCGACGGGAGCGCGGGTCGGAGAGCGCTTGGGCAGGTGCGGACAGGGCGAAAGGCGAGGCCCCAGGAAGGGCAGCAACGATACCTGCGGCACGGGAGGGCTTCCAGCGGGCAAAGCCTCTGCCCCTCCTCTTTGCTGTGGGGCGCACGTCGGGCCGCGACGGCCAGCGGTCAGAGAGCCCTCGGCCCGGCGTGCGAGCCTGGGGTCGCGGGGGACGTGCTGTGGTCCCGCTTGGCAAGTGCTGGTCCTGCTTCCCCCCGCGGCGCAAAGACAGCCCAGTGCGCAGTGCCGGCTCGTCGCTTCCTGCGCTCAGCTCTTCGGAGCCACTCGGATGGGGGATAATTTGGAAGGATGAGAGGAGAAGTTATTTTCTCTGTTTCCTAAAGCGAAGGATCCTTCACTTTGCTTTTGATTTCCCTTTTTTTTTTTTTTTTTTTTTTTTTTTTTGTTTCCTTTTTTTTTTTTTTTTTTTTTTTTTTTTTTTTTTCCCCAGTCTCTAAAGCAATCTTTTTTTCGATATGAGTACCAAAGATAAATTAATGTGGGCAGGTATGTCCCGCTCCCCCGCCTCACCCATCACTCCGATGACGTGGGGAAAGAGCGGGAGGAAATTATGGACAATGCAAACATCACCGAGTACGCTTCTCCACGGAAAAAAAAAAACCAAACCAACAAAACTCATAAATAGGGGAGGGAAGAAAAAGGACTTGCAGCAAAGCCCCCCTCTCAAGCCCCAGGGGAGGAGTAGGCAGTAGATTACCGGAAGAAGCAGAGATTAAGTCTACCTTTACCATGTTCAAAATTAAGAAGCATTCTAGTGTCTGTGCTGCTGAACAGCAAGGAGGCTTTCAAAACGCCGCTTTGCTGAGTAAAAATTACTCCCGGCACCTCTCCCGCCCGCAATTCCTCCCCCTCCACGCACCCCTAAACCTGCCGAGGAGCACAAAATCTGCCTGGTCCTGCCGAGCACCTCCACGGAGCAGGCCTGCAGGTTTCCCTGTAATTCCGGGATTCCCTGTTGTAAGCTCTTAAACAGAATATTGAAAACATTTTCCTTATGGTGCCTGTTCTTGCCTTGTAGCACTGGTACTAAACAAATAAGAAAAGTGTGTTAAAGGGAGGCTATGGTTACAGCATCTTGGCCTAATATTCCCACATATAATTAAAACCATAGCCACAATAATACATAAATAAATAACAGCAAAGAGAAGGGATGGTTCCTGTGCCTGTCGAAAACAACTGTTTTGGCTCTGTCGCTGAATTATTTTATTGGAGCAGACTACGCTGTTCCTTCCTAATTTTATTTTAATTTATTTTAGTAGGAGAGACAGCAGGGAAAGAAATGATGCATTTGGGTTTTTTTTTCTTTTAAGTCCCTGCTTAGTTTTAATTTTCCTGCATTTTAAAATAAACACATTGGCTGCAGAGTGTTTGATCTTTGCAAGAAGGAAGCCTATATTGTAAAGGAATGTGCAGCAGTTTGGTATGAAAATGGGGTTGTGACTCACAGCTGCAGGCAGAAAAAGAAGGTGTTGTGGTGTCAGCCAGAGGTGTTCAGTCTAATAACTCAAGCTGTAAACTGTATCCTCTAAAATTACTTACGTAGTAAATCACTCAGGGGTTAAAAAATAGACTGGGAAGTGTAAGGGAGGGGGGAAAAATCTTTTAGAAGTTCCCTTCATGAAAATTATTTGTAATGATGGGAATTAGGAGTTTAATATCTCCCTCATTTTCTTAAATGTGAGGCTGATATAGTTAATTCCCACCATATAGCCGATGGTGCTTACTCTCGGTGGTTCGCGAAGCAACAGAAACCTGAAACGCCTGTTTGGGGATAGCTGTTTCATTGACTGCTTTACCCGGTTTACAGCTAATTTTGACCATATCGAAGAGGGAAAAAAAAATTAGAGACAGTCAGGGCAGCAAATGACCCTTAACAATTTTGTATCGCAGCGAAAACCCTCGGAAAAGATCCTCCTCTCTCTGCACAGCCGAGGGGAAAGCGCCTCTGACATGCCTCTCTCCCCGAGACACGGCGTGTTTCCATCTCTTTGCCTCCCGTAGGTGTATTAGTCTGGGAACAGTTGGGAAACTGGAGAGGCTTTGAAAGGAGAGCTCTCTTCCAGCCTAACTGCTGGGTTTGCAGCAGTCCAGCCCGGCAGAGGAGGAGGGAAAAAATTAACCCTCAACTCCGGTGTCATCTGCAGCCTTTTGCTGCAAAGGAATGGAGCGAGTAATGAAGCAGGAATCCGAAAGGAGCATCCCAAGTCGACACGTTGCCTTTCAGAGGAGCATTCCCCGCTTCCAGGAGCGGTTTCCTTCTCTGGAAAGCAGATGCTGGCCGTGACTTTCTGGTGGTTGCGCCTCGGCTGATAGGGAAAGTAACTTGCTGGGCAGATTTCCATCAGGAGACAAACAGAGAGATTGGGGGGAAAAAACTAAAACAAGCAAAATATGATAAAATAAGACAAAAAAATGAAGCTGGGGAAAATGCCCTACGGACGTCAGCAAATGTTTACGGTGGAAATAAGAAGTCAACAACAATTAAAATCTGGAAGCCACATTCATTAGTATTCAGCACATACCATCTATCTTTTATGTTTATCTTTCTCCGCGGATCAATATTGAAGCAGCATGTGCCGGGAACAAGCAGAAATCTGGCCACTGCATGTGGCTGACCTTTCCCTCTCTCCCTACAGGTCAGATCGTCTTCATCAAAACAGGTCAGATCGTCTTCATAACTATCATCACCTAATGCAGCCACAGCCACGGCTCTCATTAAAACCGGTATTTAATCTAGGCGCTGTGACTAAGAATCAAAGGAGAAGGGGTGTTTGCCCACATAGAAGAATTAGCAGTCTAGGAAGAA
>VZTR01010692.1:708624-721030 GCA_013400775.1 Chaetops frenatus | reverse complement strand
CCATCCGCATCGCCATGTGCCAGAACCTGGGCTACAATGTCACCAAGATGCCCAACCTGGTGGGGCACGAGCTGCAGGCGGACGCGGAGCTGCAGCTCACCACCTTCACCCCCCTCATCCAGTACGGCTGCTCCAGCCAGCTCCAGGTGCGTCGGGGCTCCGGGGAGACCTGGCTGCGTGGGCGAGGTGGGACCGACACACATCGGGGCCGTGCGGTCCCCGGTCCGGCTGCTCTCCCCCAGCACCCCATCCTCGTCCCCATCCCCTCGACCCAGCAGTAAACCAGCCCGAAAGCCCCGCCGCCTCGCAGTGTCGCTCCTGTCTGGCTGGGGAGGGAGCGCGGCTCAGGTTGGGCGGAGGTGCGGTGTCCCGGCCGTGTCCCGGCCGTGTCCCGGCTGTGTCCCGGCGGGCTGCCCGCGGCGAGGAGCGCCCGCCGCAGCGCGGTACCCCCCGCCCGCTCGCGGAGGCTGCGGCGACTCCCGGAGCACTCCCGGCCGCTGCCCTCCGTCCCGGCCGTGCCCCAGGTGCCGCGCCCGATTCCATGCCGAACGAGCGGAGCTGGCCGCGGGAAGCTGGGGCAGCTCGGGACCCCGCCGGCAGCTTCACCGCCAAAGTTTCTTTCCCAGGCGAGTGGCAGGATCCCTGTCCTCCCCACGGGCATGGATTTACTCAAACAAAACCCAGCTTGTTTCTCGGGGCAGAGTTCCCGAGTCAGCACGCAATGCCTCTCACGGTGTCACGTCGCCGAATTACTATTATTCAAAAGACGAGAAAACTACAATATTTTATTACCGTTGTAAATGCATGCGTGACCTTATTGTAAAAGAAAAACATTTTTCTAGGAGAATGGTGAACTGAAGTATTTCAATAAATACTTTTTTTTTTTTTCCTATTTGCTTCTTAGCTGGAATATCCAGGCAGTGCTCGGAACAAATATATGTATCTGTTTAAACCACTTTAATTTGGTTTTCTGCTTTCTTAAATTGTACCCTTGAGGTTTAAATCTGGCTAAATCCCACTTGCTTCATTGGAACTGATGAACTAAATTTATATGGAGCTAATCTAGTGAGTAAAATGTTCAGGCTTTGGCTTTGGACCACATTTGAACTGAAAGAAGACAACGTGTTTTTTTATTATTTTGTTTTTATTGTTCTTGGTTTATTTGTTTTATGCTGCTTCCTGTTTTTTTAAGGCAAAGGACCAAATATTACTGCTAAAAAGGCAAAAAAAGAAAACTTGTTGTATTTCAACCTGTTTCATTTTCCCCTGATGCACTTGTGATTTCTGTTTCTCTCTTCCAGTTCTTCCTGTGTTCAGTTTATGTCCCGATGTGCACAGAGAAGATTAACATCCCCATAGGTCCCTGTGGAGGCATGTGCCTCTCTGTCAAAAGAAGATGTGAACCTGTTTTAAAAGAATTTGGATTTGCCTGGCCAGACAGCCTAAACTGCAGCAAATTCCCACCCCAGAATGATCACAACCACATGTGCATGGAGGGCCCAGGAGACGAAGAGGTTCCCCTTCACAGCAAGACTTCCTTGCAGCCTGGAGAAGAGTGCCATGGCATGGGATCTAACTCGGATCAGTACATTTGGGTGAAGAGAAGCTTGAGCTGTGTCCTGAAGTGTGGCTACGATGCTGGTCTGTACAGCAGGTCACCTAAGGAATTCACAGATATCTGGATGGCCATATGGGCCAGTCTTTGCTTCATCTCGACTGCCTTCACAGTCCTGACCTTCCTGATTGATTCATCCAGATTTTCCTACCCGGAGCGGCCAATCATATTTTTGAGCATGTGCTACAATATTTATAGCATTGCTTATATTGTGAGGCTAACTGTGGGCCGGGAAAGGATATCCTGTGATTTTGAAGAGGCAGCAGAACCTGTTCTTATCCAAGAAGGTCTTAAGAACACAGGATGTGCGATAATTTTCTTGCTGATGTACTTTTTCGGGATGGCTAGCTCCATCTGGTGGGTTATTCTGACACTGACGTGGTTTCTGGCTGCAGGACTCAAGTGGGGCCACGAAGCAATCGAAATGCACAGCTCCTATTTCCACATTGCAGCCTGGGCCATCCCAGCGGTGAAGACCATTGTCATTTTGATTATGAGACTGGTAGATGCCGACGAGCTCACCGGCCTCTGCTACGTTGGGAACCAGAACCTGGATGCGCTGACAGGCTTTGTTGTGGCTCCGCTTTTTACCTACCTGGTCATTGGGACTTTATTCATTGCAGCAGGACTCGTGGCCTTATTTAAAATCAGGTCTAATCTCCAGAAAGATGGAACTAAAACTGACAAACTGGAAAGACTGATGGTCAAAATCGGGGTCTTTTCAGTGCTGTACACTGTCCCAGCAACGTGTGTCATCGCCTGTTATTTCTATGAAATCTCCAACTGGGCCATTTTCCGCTATTCGGCAGATGATTCCAGTATGGCAGTGGAGATGCTCAAAATTTTCATGTCCCTTCTGGTGGGTATTACGTCAGGTATGTGGATCTGGTCAGCCAAAACTCTGCACACGTGGCAGAAGTGCTCCAACAGACTGGTGAACTCAGGGAAAGTGAAACGGGAGAAGAGAGCAGACGGCTGGGTGAAACCCGGGAAAGGGAACGAGACCGTAGTATGAGAAAAGGATAACATCCCAGTGGTCTGACTGCTCTCCTCTGAAGGACTGATCATGTGTAAGCATTGCTGTGTAAATTTTGGGAGTAGAGTAGGGGGACGGTTACACAACTTGTCTCTGGGGATGGGAGGGAAAAAAAAAAAGCCTTAAAGAAAAAAACAGCAAAAAGATCATGCTGCAGATACAATAGCCATAAACCATGCTGCCCAAAATAGGAGAGCCCAGGGAGGCTTTAAAAGCTGTGAAATACCCAAACATGTTATCTTCTTTTTTTTTTTTTTCTTTTCTTTAAGCAGGATGCAATTACTGAAGTCTTGAAGTCTTTAGAAACTGAGGTGCTGTAGCCCATAGCTGTGGGAGGATGTTTTCCTTTCATCATCTCATAGCTGATGGAGGAAGGGGCCAAATTCTGGGCTTTATTAGGGTCCAGTTACCAAGTTACCAGAAGATGGAGCACCCAGGACCTCAGTCAGATATCTTCTTTCCGTGTTCAGCATTGAGAAGGAAGTGCTTGATGAGGATTCTGACTTTATGCCCTGGGGAATTCTGGTGTTCCAATACACTGTACAGTTCAGTCAGGGATCACATCCTGAAACAAATAGCAAATGGACTTTCCAGGCCTTACCCATCATGAGTAGGATTTAGTGAAGTATTAGTGAGGATGACTTTTCAGTCATCTAATGGCCTAATAACAATTTCGACTCATTCTTTTTTACCATTTGTAACCAGGTCTGAATGGAGAGTTGACTCTACCTTGTGGGAATTTGAACCTCCCTGTGTTTCTTCCTTCCTCAGTTATTCTGTGGTTCTATCAATATTTCTAAAATCTAAAAGCTTTACTCAAGGCCATCCTCAGAAGCAGAGGAATCAGCTCAAAGTGGGAAACCGTGTATGGTCCTCTGCATCTATTATCACTATCCATCTGCCTCCATTCCTACCCGTTCAGGTGCTCCTGCTTTTTCTAGCAGACCACTTTATTCTGCTGCATTTATTAGCTTTTAAAAAGTCTCAACAATATAGTGTTCTTTCATCCAGGAAAGAGAAAAATTAGTTGAAGGTACCTTCAAACAATGCCATGTTTCTTCTCCAAGCAAACTTACTTGTCTCTCTCTGGAGAGTCATTGCATGAAGCAATTAAGTCTTAATGTATTTCTTTCAGTGTGATGGTATCTCCTCTGTAGACGCCAGTCTGGGGAGAAGCAAAATGTTAAGTTCCTTGGCAACCTCGTGTTCACACAGATCAGTTGTATAATTATGTGTGTCAGTTGCAATTAAAAGAACATTCTCAGCCCATGACATTGCAGTACAGCTGACTGCCTCACAACGATGCTTCAATTGCTCACTGACAGCTATGGAGAGGGGTTTTTTTTAATGTATATTTACACACAGAATGTGAGCAGGCATTCAGTACTCAGGAGCAACAAAGACCTTTCCAGTTTTTCTAAAGGGATCCAAGAGATCCAACTTCTTGGTGAATAATGTTGTTTCAAAGAAACCGTTGCATTTTCTGATTCTTTTATTTGAGGAATCATTGGCTTGTGCTTGTGGGGAGCTGAATGTAGTGTCAGGGCGTTGTAAGAAAGGTGATGCAAGTACAAATATCCCAGAAGCACTTAAGAAAACACTATTATGATGCTCTATCCCTTTGAAACACCTTTGGTTTTATCTGTGTGCCCTGAGCTTTTGCTTCCTTTGTTTGTGTGGAACCTGATCAGCTGCAGAGCATCCCCCTGGTGCCCCAACTCCCATGATCTTCCAGGGCAACTGAGAACAGATGCTGCTTTAATAAAGTACTTGCTTTCCACACAGGTGCCCATGTGCTTCCCAAACCACAGTTCACTCCAGGTCTGGAAGTGAGCACTAATCCGTCCCAGAAGCATGTATTGTTTCAATGTCAGTGTCGAAACATGTGCTAGAGAACTTTTTTTTTTTCTTTTTAAACAAAACACCAGACCCCAAACAAACCCTAATGGCAGTGTTTGTGGTTGGGCTCCCTCTCCAGCAGAACAAGTGACAACTTGACACATTCTGCTCAAGACACACAACACTGTCTTGGCCAACACCACATTCCAGCTGGGCCTTTTCACCCTCTCCATAAAGTCTCTTGCTGTTAGTGTTGTGTTTGGATCTGGTTATTCCTTTGTGTACAAGGAGTTTTGCAAGTGTGAGATCTTCAGATGGCTGAGCTTCTCCACCATGCAGTCTTTCTGCTGGCACAGTGAGGAATGTAAAGTCAGCAGCTGTATGTTGGCTTTCAAGGAGTGAGGATGCATTGTGACCCTTTTCTTGTAACCTAGTATTTGGCTGTGCCAAGGTGTCATGTTCACTCAAGGCGTGCTTCATTCTGAAATGCTTTGGATACTCTCCTGGCCAATAAGACCCGTGTTTGAGCGGACTGATTCAATAAATGGTGTTTTTAACCTTGTTATGTACACGGAAGTGAATGTTACATAGTGCCTTGTTATCAAATCCTTGCATCTCAGGCCGTGACCCTGTGAACTGTTGACAGAGGGATGCCCCTGGTGGTGTGAGACACAGTGAGCTGGATGAGGATGGCACTGTGTAGCCCTGTGAGGGACCTGGGGGGATATTCCATCAAAGCATGTGAGGGATTCAAATGCTATGGGAAAGAGGTGGGCTGGGGGGAGACACCAGCTGCTGTTCCTGAAGACACATCTTTCCCCAGCAGATGGGGTAGCACCCTACTGACCCAAAGAGAAATTAGTTGTTGCATCAATTAAACCGTGCCATCGATGTACTCACCCACATGCATTTACCTGGCTCCACGTCGGGGCTGTATGAGTGGGAAGACACAGCAGACAGCCTAAACACTGGCGCTTGAGAAGAGCGGGTATCAGCAGCTCTTACGTTCTCTCATTTCAACATTGTTACGAGCTTAAAGCCAAAACTGGTGTGACTAATCCTGTCTCGGAAGTGCAGTTGCTGTGGTTATACAACCAGAAACTTTACAGGCGTTTCCTTTGATTGCACAGTCCCTGCTCCCATCTCCCCCGTCAGCGTGTGCTCTTGGCACTGCAGGTTTCAGAGGTGTCTGCCAGAGAGGTACAAGCCTAGCTCTTACATTAAACAGACAAGTTAGCTCCTTTTTCTGAATTTTAAGGAAATAGACACTGATTATTTTGGGGTGTACAGAAAATATATCTACTTCAATGTATGTACTGTAAATTTCTAATTTATCACTGTAAAAAAACCCGAACAACTTTGCTATTTAATTTTTATATCAAAATAAAACTTTAACCTCTGTGGATAACTAAAGAATTCCTGGCAGCCTTCACATTTTTGGTGAGTTTGTTTCCCAAACAGGCTTCAGCATTCTTGGAAGTGCTTTTTTCCCCTGAAGGAAGAATGACTGATATGCTCATGCTGTGGTGAAAGGATGCTTTGAGAAAGTTAATCCAGCATGGTTTGGATCTAATAACTGAGAACAAGGCATCATTGGGCAACAGTGAAAGTATGTTCATGTTTCTGCATGTGGTGTGGACAGAAACCCTTTCAAAGACAGCACACAGATCCTGGGTGCTGGCTGGGGGTGCAGCTGGAGCTTTGGTGTTGTGGGAGCATGTCCTCAAATCCCAGCAGGAAGGCAATATGGAAACACAGCCCACTGCTGCTCTAGCACTGCTGTGCTGTGGCTCCTGGGAAGAGCAGCACCTCTTGTAAGGCTCTTTTTATTTCAGGTGTTATGCAATACGTACATCCAAAGCATGAGTGTTCAGATCCTGAGCCTATGGTGAAGGAGGGCAGCATCACCACTGGCCTGTTCAGTATATGGGAACTATTAGTGGCTTTTGAAAGGGGAAAATCCTAATCTTAGTAACCTGCTTGAAATGGGTTCATTCCTATGGGTGATTTCAGTGATTTCAACCCTTCAGAGGAGAGAATCAATTGAATGTCTATGTTTCCTAGCCACGGTTTTCTAAAAACGTAAGCTTATAAATGCTCTACTTTTCATTCCTATTTGTCATTTCTGTTCACAGTTGTGATGTATGGGTAAAGCAAGGAGTTGCTTTTTTGTGTGCATGCCTCACCAGTTTCTTTTGACACTGATAGTACAGTATGCAATATTAATTATCTAAACCCACTTAATTGTCTCCATCATGAAACATTCTGTGTGTGGGATTACTTAATTAGCAGAATGTTATTCTAATAAGAACCTAAATCAGACTAGAGTGGATAATAGTGAGGGTGTGCTATAAAGAATAGTAGCAACTATCACCTGTGTATCTGTAGCTAATCAAGTTCTGAAGAGCAGCATTTAAAACTGGTAATTATGAGTGATTTGCTCATGCCTTTGGCAGCTCATCATTGTAATGTTCTCAGGCTGGTGATTAATGCAATCTCTCAAACTTATCCTAATGAGTCTTTAATAAAGCTACTGTTAACTGTGACAAACATAAAAGAGCTTCTGGGGGAAGGAGCAGGATCTCCCTCTTGTTCACACCACCTGAAAACCTCAGGTGTGGCATTCAAGATGGTATTGGCTGCTCCAGGTCTCTCTCACGGGTGCTTGGCTTCACAGACATCCTTCACACTGGGTGTCTGAGAGCATCACCTGTGAAGTGACAGTGGATTGCTGGAGTGGCTCTCAATGGTGAGCAAGCTCCCCAACCCACAAGGATGACAAATCAACTGCCTGTTGAGGGAAGTATATATCTGTATGCAGTGGTCACAGAAAATTAGTCTTTGTGAGGACTTTTTCTGGTTGTTTTGATATTTAGGCTTGGGGTTTTTCACTTGGTTAGTTTTGTCTTTTTTTTTTTTTTTTCTCTTTTAAAATATGTCTTTAAAGAAAACAAATATTAGGGAGTTTGTAGAGAAGGAGGCTAGAGTTGTGCTGCCAGCAATCAGGAGCAGCCTAAGCTCCAGTAATGTGAAAATATGGTATCACCAAGTCCCTGGCTTCAGTGGTGGTTTCCACCACACCTCCTCCATCCTCAGCCACTCATTCCCATAATGGTTCATTTCAGCTCCTCCTTCACTTTGCCAGTACAACTACTTGTGGTGTGGTGCAGGCATCATCCTGTGGAGCTGCTTCCCAACCCCTCTTGCACCATCTTCCCCATCAAGTCAGAGCTGTGTCTGTCTGCAAAGTTTTAGGAATGGGTGAGAGCAAAGTGACAACTGCCTGACTGCTTCCAGCTTCCCCAGCCTCAACTAAAGCAGCCAAGCCTTCAGTAGGGCTGTCGGCAACTCCCTAATTCTTTAACTAGGATGACTGAGTCCAGATGTGAACTGCTCATCTATAGGTGAATGCCCCATTACACAGCCCCATAGCAGCTGTGCTGCTGATGCTCCATAGTGCCCTTTTCAGCATGCTTGGACTAATTGGCTCATAATATAGGCCAGGAGTTTGCAGCCTCCTTCTCAACCTGGGGTGGCTTGACCAGACTGCCAGACTCTGGTGTAGCTTGTGTACAGAGCAAAGCATCTCTGTGTGCTTGCCAAGCCAACAGCAGCTGCCACAGAAATGAGGCACAGCACGGTCCTGGCTGGAGCAAGGCCGTGCCATCCTGCTGCACCCTCACCAAGAGCAATGGGTGAGAGGATGGGTGCAGGTCAGGCAGCTCTCAGCTGATGCTGAGCTGGTGCAATAGATCCCATATCCCTAACTATTTCCTGCAGCTGGGAAATTATTTCTGACCAGAAGTCCTGCACATCCTGGCAGACTCCAGCTGTTGTAACAGCTTTGTGTTGTTAGCAACCAGATGTTTTGTTTTATGTTCTGGGAACAGCCTACCAAACAGTCACCACAGGGCTGGAAGTGCACAGAGGTGGCTTAGAGGGGAGCAGCAGCAAATGAGGACTCATGCGCTAAGGTATCACCAAGAAACTGTTGTTTTCTTTTCCTAGTTTTTTCGGGGAGCAGAGACATTCTCTGTGCCAGAAGTTAGGTACAACACCAGAGAAAACAGGTTAAATGCCAAAGACAAATATTATGGCACCAGAAAGTTTACTGTAATTTGTAACTTTGAATTTATTATTGTGTTTCCTGCCAGAA
Source organism: Chaetops frenatus (assembly GCA_013400775.1). Taxonomy (NCBI): domain Eukaryota; kingdom Metazoa; phylum Chordata; class Aves; order Passeriformes; family Picathartidae; genus Chaetops; species Chaetops frenatus. Next base: position 712,384 of record VZTR01010692.1, on the reverse strand, counting down.
GGGAAAGTGCTTATTAATTAGATCCACTTGGAGAGCTCAGAAAAGGAGTACTTTATTTAAACTTTGTCTGTTTTTAAATCGAAGGTTTAAAGCATTAAAAATAACCGAAACAAAGCAAAACACCCAGGCAATTACCCATGGCTTGTCAATACACTGGCAATATAAATATCTTCATCTTATATTTCCATCAGCGTTTAGCTAGTTTCCTGTCTGGTTCTTTCATTTCCTGAACTTACTTTCAGGAAGGGCAAAACATCCGTCCTGCAAAATAGATGCAAATAATTCAGCAGACTGCTTCTGCTTCTACAATATTAAATTTTAAAATATAACAATGCAGAGAAACAGCCAGACAGTAAATTTTTTAATGGATGAAGTGTTTTCTTCTGAAGCAGCTCAGAGGCATTCTCACTCAAGTACTTGGTAAGGGATGATAAGCAGAGTGCCACAGAAAAGCAGAAATTCAGTTTTTCAGGGAGTTTTCTTGCATTCGAAGGTCTTCTGCCTTGCAGCAAGGAATGGCTGACATCTAGTGGCAGCTGCACCCTGGCCCCAGCTGCTCGAAGCCTCTCCCAACCCTGCCCTCCACTCATGTCAAAAAGCAGGGCAAGTACCTCAGCTACTGATGGTAAAGGCTTTGTCCAGCAGCACATTCTACCAGCTCTGTACATGACTGTTTGTACCAAAGCTAAGAAAATCACAATCTCACTGGCTGTTTAGTAAATTGATAGATGTTAGATTAGATAGTAGGAAGTGATTCTTTATTGTGGTGGGTGGTGAGGCTCTGGAACAGGTTGCCCAGAGGAGTTGTGGGTGCCCCATCCCTGGCAGTGTTCAAGGCCAGGCTGGATGGATCTTGGTGCAGCCTGATCTAGTGGAAGGTGTCCCTGCCCATGGCAAGGGGAGTGGAACTAGATGGTCTTAAGGTCCCTTCCAACTCAAACCATTCAATGATTTTATGATTCTATTAATCTCTCCTTGTTCAGCCCTGGGCTCGAGGCTGGCATGGTTACAGGAGGGTTGATAACAGTGATCAGGAAAAAAAAAAACCAGACCTGATAAAAGAGAATGGCAAAAGGGCCAATGGGACATCTGTCCCCTGCTGTGGTGAGGAAAGCTGCTCTTGGCAGAAGCCAGCAGTGCATATAGTCCAAAAAGTTTATTTGAAAGACAACACAATCTCTTCCTTGGCCTCACACTAGTTATGTTTATAAGAAAAAGACCTGGGGGACCACAGCAGAAAAGAAAGCCTCCAGCCTGGGCTGACAGCCTTGCTTCTTTCTGCTGCCATCTGGCAATGGTGGGAAGGGCTGTCAGCCCCAGGAAGAAAGCATAAAGCATTTGCAGAGTCACGCGCAAGAGACCCACAATACAACTCTACATCTTGAAAGGAGGGGTGCAGGAGAGGCCTGGAGATGGGGAAGAGGCTTCTCAGAGCAGGAGAGAATATATATACATATATATATGTTACACTGAAAAAATCAGCTGAAGAGGCCCCAGCATATGAAAGTTATGACAAAAAATAATACCATTCCACTTACAAAACAATCATGTTGCTACAGCTGTGGCCTGAGTAGAGCCAAAAGAAATGAGGAGCCATCCACACCTCCCCAGAGAATGCTTTTATAACCAAAGCAGGGAAAGGGGCAGACCTTATCCTGAGACACCAGTAATTCACCCTGTCAGCGTCAGCAAAGCCGGCCCTCGGTTCGTCATGGGATGAGCTGGGTTTCACTTTTTCGAGCTCTCAAGGTCCCTCCCTCTAGAGAGCAGTGTCTGCTGCTGCCAGAGCCCTGCCACCTTCGGGATGCACCAGGAGACTGCACGGGGCTGCATCCCTTCTGCTCCCTCTTCTCGGAATATCAGGTGCTTTTCCTTATTTTGGCTGTGAAAAGTTAACTCTGAGACACAGCCATCCGCCCAGTCCTCCTCTTTGGGGTGGCCTTTCCAGTAACTGCTCTCTGCAGCCCCGTGACTCCCTCCTGCAGGAGTTTGCAGTCCCTTTCCAAATCTGCTACTAAGCTGCTGTCTCGTGTCCCAGACGGATGGACCCGGCCATGGTGGGCTAAGAGAGAGAGTAGGATTCAGCAGCTGCCATGGCTATTGGAACATGAGTGATAAGACAAGAGGAAGTGGCCCTTAAATTGCACCTGTGGAGGTTTAGGTTGGATATTAGGGAAAATTGTTCATTTCCTCATTGTCAAGCCCTTGAAGAAGATTCCCGGGGTAGTAATGAAGTCGCCATCCCTGGAGGTGTTTAAATGATGTGTAGAAGGACCTAACTAGCCTCCAGGGGACAGAAGAAATACTAAGAAGTCTGAGAATTTGTTGGTCCAAAGAGGCACACAGGGTAGGGTGAGCAGGAGAAGAATGTCCATGTGAATAGATTCACAGCAAAAATGAAACCTGGCAGTTTGCATCCCACTCCCTATTGCACCTGTTGGCTCATTGCCTCACACCTAAGGAAGGAATGAGTGTTGTTCAACAAAAGGAGGTGGACAATTGGCCTTATTAAAAAAAAAGAGTACTGTAAAGTGCTTTCTCCATCTAGCTTTTCTAGTTCCTCTACGAATCTGCACACAAATTTGACTTAGAGTGTTTTTTAACTGAAGCAGCAGAGACATTCCCTTAGACGTCCCTTTCTCAAGGGTTGGAAATCAAACTGGACCTGAGTAAGGCAGGGGCAGGAGGAAGACACCAGAGAGAAGAAACAAAAAGAGCGTAGAAGAAGAGCCCCAGTGTGCCCCAGAGAGTGGGCAGATGTCTGTCCCAGGCCAGCTGTGGCTGCTCAGCACTCCCAAAGGGCTGTCAGCAAAGGGACAGCACACAACACCCCCAGGGTGCAGGGTGCTTACGCTGATCTGGGAACCCTTGCAAGCAGATTGGGCTGTGCCCAGCTCTTGGCAGAGCTGAAGGGTCAGTAGCTGCCAGCAGAGCAAAAAACAATAGCAAAAGGGTGTCAATAAATGCAGCCTTATTAATTAGATCCATGTCCATGCACAGCTTATCAGAGAATCATGAAATCATTTGGATTGGAAGAGACCCTTAAGATCATCAAGTCCAGCCATAAGTCTAACATCCTTTATCCATTTTTCTTGACTTAGTGTTCTAATACATTCTCACATTAACAAGAACCCTTTAAGCTGACATTTGAACAGGGCAAAATAAGCATTGCATCTTAATCTGACACTGATGTAGAGGTATTGCCAGTTTCAAGCCACTATCTCAGGCTCCTCTTTGGTACTTTAAATCACCTAAAATCTGCTGAGTGAGTGGAAGTGGTTTTGGCTGTGACTAGAATGTATAAATTAAATTCTCTGAGGGCTACCTTGGTTCTGGGAGTTTTACCTGCAATTCAGTAGGAACCTGTGAATCCAGATTTCTATAGTTATCCCTCATGATAGAAAAGGAAGAATCCCTTTCCATGTACAGTTCATAAAGAAGGCAAAAGAAAGAAAGAAAGAGAAAGAAAGAAAATAACTAACTAACTAACTAACTAACTAACTAACTAACTAACTAACTTACTAATGAACTGTCAGGAACAACAATTAATAGTGAAAACATTGGAAGGGGCATTTCCATTGCACAGGTGTGTGGCACCACCATGGAAATCCTATTTCTTCTTGAAATGAGAACACATTAGGACAGGAAAATTAATTTCTGTTGTTTTACAAAAAAAACCCAACTGGGTTGGGGTTTTTTTTGTTTGTTTTTTGTTTGTTTGTTTGGTTGGTTGGTTTTTGGTTTTTTGTTTGTTTGTTTG
>VZTR01010692.1:631843-708566 GCA_013400775.1 Chaetops frenatus | reverse complement strand
TTTTTGGTTGTTGTTGTTGTTGTTTTTTGGGTTTTTAAAATTATTCTACATAATGTGAATATAACTTTAACTGGATCAACTATCTCAACAACTTTGCTGAAGAGCTTTAATACACCAGTAGGGAAAAATGGATTTCCCTTCAATCTGTCTTCAAAATCTTCTGGTTTTGACTTTTGATTCAAAGTATTTCAACCTAGATTTTGTGGCAATAAATACAATTTGATTGATTACTGCCAAAACATTGACTCTGAAATGAAGTGTTTGCTCAGTGATCAGTCTCAGAGCACTCTGAAATAATGGAGAGGGGGAGCTGAGGGTAACATGTTTACTCACTTGATGGATGCCAGGCTGGTGAGCAGGAGGAAGGCCTCAATAAATCATTTCTGACATTAACCTTGCAAAAACAAATTCCCAAGAGTATTCATGTTAGTTCTGCTGTGGGTCCTTGTGCAAACACTGCTCAACAGAATTCACATTGCTATCTTTCTGTGACTAGTTTTGCAAACAAAAGTTCCTCATTGGCATTCCAGACAAAGTCAATGGAACAGGCAGGGATGAGGGAAAATGCACTTTGTTTATTAAAACAACAGTTTGTGTGTCATTGGAAATATGCATGAAACATTCATAGCAGATTTTGGAGTTGATAAAAAAAAATGAAAGAAAGCTTGGACTGGACTAAGCAATGAAACATTGCTTTTATTTGTGTAAGTAAGCGGAATGTTCCAGATATCCAGCATCTGGCATCTGTACTTTTTCAGTGTTAACTTTATATATGCCACAAAATTTTCTCTGCATTTGTTTTACTGCACAGTGATTATGAGGTTAGGATGGTACAGGGCAGACCTCCTTGGTCTATCATGAGAAACAGTTGGAAATGGAAACCTCTTTTTCTGAGGACAGACACAATAAGTTGGTAACTAGCAAGTGCAGGGCATATATGTGTGTATATATATATATAAATGTTTTTTTAATTTAAAGTTCTCCTAATGATAACCTGGTGCAGAATTTTGAAATCCTCTTCAAAGACACCAAACCCCTAAATGCAAAAGCTGTAGTGGAGCACCATTTTGCAGGGTTAGGGACCTGCTTGCTTTTGTGCCAGTGGGAACTGTGGCTGCTTGGCTGAGGAACACTGCCTGAGGTGCACATGGGGATGTCACACCACCACCACAAACAAGTGGCTGGGACCTGACACCTCAACCATGTCCCACAGTGCCAGAGCAGGACTTTTAAGTGCTGTTTCTAAACAGAAAGTGTTTTCCAACAGTGAGGCCTAAAAACTCATTTTTAAATCCTGAAGACCTGCAGAATGCTTCCCAGACTTTGGATGTTCTAGAGATCCACCATGGAGCTCAGCCACTCCTATTCTCCACTTCTTTTGTTGAGAAAAAATAGGGTAGTTGTGCTTCTTCCACTAAATTAAGTAGGAGAGTCTGAGCTGCTTTGCGGGGCAGGACTTTTGCCCTGTTCACTGCTTAGGGAAGGCTGTGGGCTGGAGTCTCCCAGAATGGGATGTGAGTGGGCTGCTCAGGCCCAGGTGGTGATGGAGAGCTGTTCAGGGCACTGAGGATGTTCCTGCTGTGGTAGCCCTGCTCTCTCCCCACGCTTATGCATGGTCCTGCCAGGCACAGCCCACACATGGGTGCATCACCCAGGGCTTCTGCCTGCTGGGCCACCTATGATGGAGAAGGGTATCCCAAAGCAGAAAAAGTCTTCCAATTTGAGTTGTCCAGCTGCTGTACCCTCCACAGCTAAATAACACCAGCCTGCCTAGTCTGGGATGGATCTTTCCACCAGACATGTCTCCCAGAGCCAGGGAAATCTTTATTTCTCTGTAAGCCCTGATATCACTCCCTTGGAGTAAGAGGTGAAAAACATCTCTGACCTTATCAGGGCCCTCAGTGAACTGCTACACTCATTTATAATAAACAACCACACTTTCCTGACTGCTCCTGTAACTTTTGCCACATGTTAAGCCCCCCAGCAAGGAGCTGGTTCTCAGGGGTCCTTTTTTCACCAAGATAGATTAAAATTCTGCCTTTGACAAACTAGCAGGAAAACTTCCCTGGTGTTTTTTTAACAGGTGGTTCTTCCCACATCACTAGACTCAAAGTCCCTGGAAAAGATGTTGTTTTTACTTGACAGAAAGGTGAAAAAAACTGACTGAAACGTGAGAAACCAGCATGTGGGCTCGACAGACCTCACTGCCCACAAACCTGCCGTTGCTCATTCATCGAGTCAGTTCAGGGAGAGGAAAAGGAGTGATTATTTTTCCCCTTCTGGGAACATCAGTCTGGAGAAAACAACCCCCCTAAGTCTGGGCTCACCATTCAGCAGCAGAGCCAGGGCAGCCCCATGCCATCAACAACCACTGGCTTCTCTCCAGTACGTCCCTGCACTGGGAATGAGAAAAAGGCCACAAAGATCATGCAAAAAGCTGGAGCACCTCTCCTGTGAGGAAAGGCTGAGTGTGCTGGGACTGTTCAGCCTGGAGATGAGAAGGTTCAGGGGGAATCTCATCAATGCAGATAAATACCTGGAGGGAAGGTGCAAAGAGGATGGATGGACCCAGATTCTTTCCAGTGGTGCCCAGTGCCAGGACCAGAGGTCCTGGGCATAAACTGAAACACCAGAAGTGTCACTAGAATATCAGGAAACACTTTTTTTTTCTTTTTTCTTGCTTCGAACAAAACCAGTGAGCAAACACTGGAAGAGGTTGCCCAAAGGTGCTGTGGACTCTTCATACTTGGAGACAGTCAAAATCCAATGGGACGTGGTCCTGGGTGACCAGTTTCAGATGTCCCTGCTTCAGCACGGCCTTTGGATGAGATGACACCCAGAGATCCCTTCCAGCCTCAAGTATTCTGTGAGTCTGTGATGGCTGCCAAAGATAAGCCTGCAGCTCAGACAGTAGGAGAAATCTTCCACTTCCACACTGAAAATTGAATGTCCCAATGAAGAACACAGGACTTTCTCCTTATTCCCAGGTCGACCTTTCTTCCACCGTGCTGATGGAGAGCATGCTCACCAAATCAGAGTGCAAGAGCTGCAAATTCTAGAGGAGCTTCTCATTCCTGGGCAGCCCCGTTCCTTTGGTGGACACAGACTGCTTCAGTCCCTTGTGTAACTCCCACCATGCCTGCAAGGGGAAGTCTAGGAAAACAAGTCTTCTGTCAGCAGCAGCCTAAACCACGTCTTAAGAATCTGCGGTGATCCGAAAACTGAAAATAGGATCAAAACTTTGTGTTCCACTTAGCATCCATCATGATCCTTCTACCTTTACATTAATCCAAGAATGAGGAATAATGGACCTATTCTGTCAGTTTAGCTGTGCATAAGCAGTGTTTTTCTACAGGCAGGAACACAGCAACCTTATGCTATCTCCTCTGTAGTTCCTTGGCAGGAACCAAGAGGGGCATTTCTCCCTGCAAGTCCTAGGGTGCTCAGACTTTTATTAAATGCTGTAAATGTTCTATTTGATGGATTGTGCAGGAAGCTTTTCTGTTGGAACAACTGAAGAGGTTGCCCCTCAGGAGTGAAAGGACAGCCTTTTCCCAAGGCACAGGCCTGAACACTTGGAAGGAGGAAAGAATTTGTTCAGTAAAGCAAGAATGCCTGGAATTTCACCTGGTTTCAGGGTGTGCAAATGGAGTCTGCAAGCAGAGGGACTGCTTAGAAATGCCATCCTCTCTACCATTCTGTTTTCTGTAATCTTGGCATTCAGCTCCCAACACCCTTTGCTTAGAAGTAAAAATATTTATGTGTAAGTTCTAATGTGGAAACGACACTTCTAAATCTTAAAAATTATCACAAAAATTATCAAGAGAAGTTTTTATCACTCCCGACACAGCTAAAAGAAAATTATATTTGAAGAACAGGCATTTCAGACATCTCTTGATTCAAGGTAGGTTTAGGACTATTTTCTCCTGGTTTAACTCTAAGGGCTGAGAATTTAGTAGATTTGTACTGCTATTTCCCCACCCAAGGCACACAGGAGCTCACTTGGCTCAGTCAAAGACAAAAGTGTGCTCAACTCTAAAACCTATGTGCACTCCCCTGACAGCTGAGACCACCTGATGGGGGAGTTGACACATCTTCCTCTACCTGTTCTGTTCCAGCAGCACAAATGCACCCCCTGCCTTGGCTCTGGGCAGATAAGGGACCTTTGATAAGGGGTCTGGCATGTCAGCTGCACATGGTGCACTTCGGGAAGCTGCCATGCTCACAACCGACTGGTTTTGTTTGCATTTTGTGTGAATTGGGCCTCAGCTAGTTCTTCCATTTGCTGGCACTTTCACAATGTCCCTATGAAAGTTTGTTACCAAGCTGCCCTTACTCCTTTCTGCTCTCATACTTTTTAACTAGATAACTTTATGCAGTTTCTGGGTCTTTTGGAATAAGGTTCTGAGGTGCCTCCTTAGCAGGGCCATCCTACAGAGAGACAGAAAAGGAGATTTAAAAGTTGTTCAAGACTGTGACATGGAGTTCTTTAGGCTGTCCCAGCTGAGGCTTCCAAAGGCATCACTCCTTTCTCTTCTTTGCTACTGAGTATCTGCCAGGCTTGCTCATCTCCTGCCATACATGGCTGTCAACTTTGGTACTGGTTCAAAATTTGCCACCCCCAGCCCTCTTCCTATGCCTACTCAGGCCTTGTAAATCTTTCACAACATTAACTCTGCTGTATATTTGCAAAGATTTGTGACCTTCACCTGTAGTCAATCATTCCCCACTGTCTAATTGGTCTCTTTCTCCCTGGAGCACCTTCATCACACTGCCATTGGCTGTAAATGATTTACCCAGCACTTGCAGAGCACTGAGAATCCCTTGAGGCATGCACAGCTCACTCACAGTTCTACTCTGGTTTAGACTTCCCAGATTTTCTGGTGTCTCATGAAGATCTCCTTGCCCTTGGTTCCAGCAGCATTCACTTCTCACTTTCAGTACAGCAGGCTGCCTTGGAAAGGTTCTGGACACAAACTTTGAATTTGCATTTTACACTTTGCATAGAAGTGCAAAGTGGGCAGTAGCTTCTGTGGATGGAACAGTGTAGATCCTTGGCATGCAGTTTGGGGAGTGTGCCCTATTTAGAATCAGAGAATCCTAGAATAATTCAAGTTGGAAAAGACCTCTAAGATCATCAGGCCCAATCACTAAACTGGCACTGCCATGTCTCTAAGCACCACATTTACACTTTTGAAGTACCTCCAGGAATGGTGACTCTGCCACTTCCCTGGGCAGCCTGTTCCAGTGCTTGAAACTCTTGCAAGTGAAGGTATTTTCCCTTATATACAATCTAAAACTCTCCTAGAACAACCTGAGATAATTTCCTCTTGTCCCATCACTTGTTATCTGGGAGAAGGGACTGACCCTCACCTGGCTGCAATCTCCTTTCAGGCGGCTATAGAGAGGGATAAGGTCCCCCCTCACACTCCTTTTCTAACCAGGCTAAACACCTGCAGGTTCCTCTGCCCCTCCTCATCAGCCTTGTGCTCCAGACCCTTCCCCAGCTCCATTGCCCTTCTCTGGACACGCTCCAGCCCCTCAATGTCTTTCCTGTAGTGAGGGGCCCAAAACTGAACACAGGATTGGAGGTGTGGCCTCACCAGTGCCCAGTACAGGAGACAATCCCAGCCCTGGTCCTGCTGGCCACACCATTGCTGATCCAGGCCAGGATGGCACTCGCCTTCTTGGCAATCTGGGCACACCCTGGCTCATGTTCAGCTGCTGTCAACCATCACCCCAGGCCCTTTTCTGGAGGGCAGCTTTACAGCCACTCTGCCCCAGGCTGTGAGTGCTGCGTGGGGTTGTTGTGATCCAAAGAGATCTATGGTAAGATCTCTGAGAGAGAGACCTGGAGAGAATGTCTCGTCTCTGTGCATGGCTCATGTGCAGCTCTTCATCCAGCTGTCAAACTCAAGAGAAGATTTAGATTAGATATTAGGAATAAATTCTTACTCAGAGTGTAATGAGACACTGGCACAGAGAATCTGTGGATGCACCATCCCTGGGAGTGCTCAAGGCCAGGCTGGATGAGGCTTGAAGCAACCGGGCCTAGTGGAAACTGTCCCTGCCTGTGGTAGGCGGAGAGGAGCTAGATGATCTAAGATCCCTCTAAACCCAAAGTACTCTATGATCCTATGATTCTGTGATCACTGGGGATGACCACAGCATTTGACCTAAAACAGGGGTTTAGAGCCCGCTCTGGATGCCTGCAAACTAGAAGTTTACTGTTTCACTTCCCAGCACTGCTGTGTCTGTTCATCGTGTGAACTGTTTCCAAGGTGTGCAGAAGGGTAAACAGGGTTCCTCAGAAGGCTGGCAGGGAGCCTGAGCAGAGCAAACCTTCCTTACATATGCAGAGCTCCTTTGAAAATGTGTTCCGGTGCTCTCACTGGTGCTCTCATGGAAAGCTGGTGCCCTTTCTTTGTGCCTCGCGGAGCCCGGAGACCTGTGAGGTGTTCTCCCAGGGCCGGCGGTGGGAGCAGCTCCTGGCTGCCCGGCATGTCACCGCTAGGTGTCACGGCTGTCCCACAGAAAGCCACCCTGTCCCAAGCCCTGGAAGCGGCCGGGATCCCACGCTCTTGGCAGCTGCCGGAAACCACACAGCGCTGATAAAAACCCTGGGGAGGAGGCAGAGCCCGTGCCTGGCTGTACCCTGCCTCCATGGAGGAGTCCAAAGGTGGGAGAATTTAGGGAGTCACCAGAGCCGCGGGCTGGCTCAGCACAGCACAGTGAGGGGTGGGAATTGGAGGTGCAGGGCTGACTTTTCAGATTGACTTGAAAAAGTGTATTCACAAGGCAAACCATCTCATAAACAGGGTCTACATTCCCCAGACGTCCCAGTGCAAGTGCTCCAGGAAAATTAGTATTTCACATTAATAAATGGGTGTTGTAGCAGGTGCTTCTGGTCAAGTTCCACACATGTTCTACAATGGTGTTAAAGTCTTAACCTCTTTGCTTCCTGTGATGTATTTCCAAAAACGAGCTTCCCCAGTTCACGTTCAAGCACTGTGCGCTGGTTTGGGCTGGGATAATTTTTTCTATAGTAGCTAGTGTGGGGCTACAGTTTGGATTTGTGCTCAAAACAGTGTTGATAATTCAGGGATGTTTTATTGGGATTTGCACAGAGTCAATGCCTTTTCTACTCCTCTCCCACCCCACCAGCAAGAGGACTGGGGGTGCACAAGGAGCTGGGAGGGAACACAGCCAAGAGAGCTGACCCTGACTGACCAAAGGGATAACCCAGACTATATGACATCATGTTTGTCAGGAAAAGCTGGGGGAGAAGGAGAAAGTGTGAGACATTCAGAGTTGTGACATTTTTCTTCCCAAGTCATGTGTGATGGAGCCTTGCTGTCCTGGGAATGGCTGAACACCTGCCTGCCCATGGGAAGTGGTGAGTGAATTCTTGTTTTGCTTATTCTTTGCCTATTAAACTCTCTTTATTTCAACACATGAGCCTTCTTGCTTTTACTCTTCCAATTCTCTTCCCCATCCCACCAGAGGAGGATGAGCAAGCAACTGTGTAGGGCTGAGCTGCCAGCTGAAGTTAAACCATGGTACTCTGCTTATCCACAAAAGGAAAAGTGACAAATGCTTTACATGCTGTAATTTTCACGCAGATCATAAATCCAGCATTTCAGAGAAATGGTCCCTAAAATCATTGCTATATGAAGTTATATCATCAAGTGTTCAGCCAGGTTACTCTGGATATTTTATACAGCTAGGCTGTGTCCTTGAGGAAGGAGGCAGCTCGTTCACTCCATTCCTGAAGCCTTCTCTTCCTTGCTACCAAGCACCCTGCAGGTCTCCTGCTCTCTTTTAGTACCATCCACATAGCCACATTCAGCCAGCCCCTGTTTACTTTTCTACTGCTGGACCTGGGATTACTCTCACTGGGAGGCTGTGTGGATCAGCTGCTTCCCATTGTGATCTGCTTCATTAGTAAAGCTTTTTTGGGGGGGTCTGTTTTCAAGATGACATGTGGGAAATGCACACCACCTCCAGTAATGTAAATTAAAAGCCATTGAGCTGTATGAGAGATTCCTGGTGAGCTGCTCTGCAAAAACAGTCCTGCAGCACATGTCAGGAGTCATTAACACATCAGCTGCACCACATCCAACGCTCTGAAACAGATTTAGGAGGCACTAATCCCTCCAGTGGCAGAGCTCTGTTGGACTTTGGCAGAGTTACATCATGAGTGAGTTTAGCCTCCATTGTCCAACATCAGACAGACTTGGCACCATAGGAATCATGATGACAATAGCAGATGAGCTTGACACGCCTGAGTATCACTTGTTCCCATCCCCCTGTCATTTCAGAGGGAGTTCCTGAGCCCACTCAGTTATCAGACTGTGTTCAGGAAACTGAACTCAACACAGGGAGCACACAGTGGGCTGCATCCTGGCATAAGCCTTCAGGCAGCCTAGCAGATTTTGCATCTTCTAATTACATACATCATTTCTGATGACAACTTCATGAAATGAAAAATCATTTTTGTTTTCACTCAAGAGTCACTAAAGGGGCTCACTGCCATGGTTCACTGTAATTTGGCATACAAGGCCAGGAACAGTGGAACAAAAGAAGAGAGCAGGCTGTCATTTCACTATGCAAGCACAGGATGCATTCGACTTCAATTCGTGTTTGCATTTATGATATTTTGTCAAGAGTTTTGGTGGACTGCAAGAGGAGATTTGTTGCCTTTATCAAAGAATGGAACACCAATTTTGGTGTTATTCACAGTCCTGGAAAGGGGCGACCATCAGCCAGTCTTTTAATCTCACTGCACCTCTGAGCATCACTCCTCCTTTCCACCACCTCTTTATCTGACAGGCTGCCTTTCTTTTTCTGCTTGTAAAGAACCTGCTGCAGCCTCAGCTGGGGCCACCAAGTGTGTCAGCGATCTGATAGAGAGCACAGCAAGCTCCTCTGATTTGGAAGCACTGGTGGGTGTTTCTCTCATGTAGGAGGCAGGATCCCAGGACACTATCTTTGTGTGAATACAAGAGAGTTTGCAAATCTGTTTGGATGACTTCACACGGGAAAATGCACAGAAGTCAGCGTTAAAGGGGTAGGAGAAATGAACAGAACTTGCTGTTCTCCACTCAGGGAACAAATTGTCAGAAGTCTGCACTTAAACTGGCAGCAGAAAGCCTCCTGGGGTAAGGTTGCTTTCTATATCAAGTACTTGACAGTTAAAATTTAAGTCTGTTGAACTTTACTACATAAATATACATGTGCTTCTTTTCACTTATGAGTCATACAGCACATCTTACTTATTTATGTTAGACAAAGCTTCAGGAAATGATTCAAAAAGCAGAAGTGTGGCCACTGATGATGCTAAACATACCTGACTACAAGAAAACTCAACAAAATATTTGCGAAGAAATGGTTTTACATGCAGACTGTGTTTATTAATTTTATGACAATATAACTTAACCAGGATAGCCTTACACCTTTAGAAAAGAATTATGCTATTTAAAGGCAGCTGGTCCTCACATTAAGCAAAGGCAATGAAAAACACAACATACAGATGCTCAAGCTCTCCTCAGGGAGGTGTACGCCAGTGTGGGCAGCCAGTCCCTCCATGAGTTTTTACCATTGCTGATCTCAAAGTCCCTGTGCTATTTGCAGTCTGCAAAATCCTATCCATGAGTAAAACAATTTTTTTTTAATTTTTTTTTTAGGCAGCACCCAGGGAGAGAACTCAAACTAAGTCAGTAATTACCCAGTTATGATCATGGTTATGATCTGAGGATGGGAAAAACGTGCTGGTGTGAACTTTTTTGCATGTCTGCTCTCATACCCCAAAAATCCCTCAAAAATTTTTATAAACTTCTTCTCAACTTCAGCATGGCATTTCTGGTCAAAACTGACTGACTTTTGACCCAGAACAACAGATTGACCATGTCATGTATCTGGGACATGAAGAGCATCTTGTAAGCTTCAACTTCCCAAAGTCAGACTTTTATTTAGCATTACGTTATTTTTTTTTTAAGAGAGTTTAAATTTAGGTCTGAGGAAAGTGTCCCAGACCCAATGTTATTGATTATTCTGATGATCTGTCTCACATTTTTCATTACAAGCTCCAGATGTTAATTTTATCCCTGATGGAAGATTATTAACTAAAATGCCATTTTGGTTCATCAGAATTCATAGGATGGGAATATAGTTGAGATGCTGACTCTAAATTTTTTTACTACTGAGTTCAAACATTGTGATATTTGCTACAAAGTATGTTTGCTGGAAATAAGTGCTGCAAAATACAAGTAGGATTATCTCCACAGCTCCCAGTCACATTGCAAGCAAACCAGAATACTCTTTCATGCCCAGAGGATGCCCAAGGATCCACCAAGCCTTGCCAGTTTTTCATCAACTAAGAGATTTCCATTCCCGTAGATGGAAAAACCATACCACTGGAATTACACAGGTAGCACTGTCACCTTTGAGAGAAAATCTTCAGAGAGAACACTGAAGGACCAAGCCAGCCATCACAGATGGATGTTAATTATGATTGTAAACCCCAAAGTCATCTAGGAGTCCTGAAACACACATTTCCAGTCCATGGCACTGCTACACAATGCAGTGAATTAAGCAGAAGAGACTGGCATACCATGTCCCTCAATCCTATTTGTACCCCTCAATTTTGCAACAAACAGCTCTGTAAAATGCAGCTAGCTCCCATCCACGTACCATAAAAGCAAACACACCAAAATACCAAAATACCAGACTCTAATGTTGGTCACAACCAACATCCACCCACAATCTCAAAAGCAGTAAAATTAAAATGCAGCCTGAATTAATAAGGCCCACAATGTATGAAAAGCAAAATTGCCTTCAACATGAGGTCTAAGAGCACCTTTCAAAGCTGAAACTGTATCATGTTTGTCTAGAACCTTTGATATGAGGGTGTAAACTTCTGAAAAGTCTGTTTCACAGCCTGATATAATGTGGATTGGCCTGATTCCCTGTGAGAATGGAAATAGATTTAATATTTGAACATTTATTGCTTGTGAGAGAAAAGAAGCTGGGCAGATCATGCTCAAGATGCATTGCTATGACTACTGGGATGGGACAAGCCTTGCCAAGGGAATAAGACCTCAAGGCTTTGGATGAATGCCCTTCTTGGGAGCTTCTCAAGTGAGGAGACCTATTTAATGAGATATCTGAGGTCAGAGCTGAAGTATGGAGTCAAGTGAGAACAATGGCAGGCAACAGCAGAGATTTTGCACCACACCACAATCTTTTTATTATCCAAAGGACTGAGTTGCTCTGTGGAAACCATGGCCATAGAGGAGACTGGAGAGAGCAGTTCAGGCTGCAGTGCTAGACAACTGGTGTCACAGTAATGTAAAATAGGAGCCTTGGACAGGGTTTGTGTCTTCCTTCCATTATAACAAAGATTTTTACTCATTTAACTATATTGCCTGCTTATCTGTGGGATTTTCCACCTATAAAACTGGAACAGAAGAGCTTGTTTTCTCCATTTTGGATGTTTGCAGACTAGAGGATTTTTGAGCTAGAGTTCACCTCAAGCCTTGGGATATATTAAGGCTGGCCAGGAAATGTTTTTCTGCCCTCTGTGAAAATATTCACAGTTCACAAATGTTTCCAATCTCTCACTCAGGCAAAACAAACACCTTTGGAGGCAAAGGGAGACCTTGAATGGCACAACAATCTCAAGGCACTGTACAGCAGATGGCACAAGCCTCAGAAGATAAATCCTTCTTCATGGGAAGACCATTTTTCTGAAAAACTTCTGTCAGGGGAAGCTCCATAAAAGCCCTGATGGTTCTGCTTGAGAGTTCAGTGCAGGTTGTGTTAGGTAACAACACTTCCTGCTCCTTCTTCTCCACCTAATGAAGGAACTTCACATTGTAGCACTCTGAGCTTTCACCATTCATCTGCCTTCCCTTCAAACCTTGGAGAAAGTTCATTTAATAGGAAGACTCAGGGCTTTTGCTCTATTGCATTTCAGGGACAGCCAGCAGGAGAGGCATGCAGAAGCCACAAGCATAAGGACCTTCATAGAGCAGGTCTTCCCCTTCTGTTTATCTCAGAAATGCTTGAGTACAGCAGGTTGCTTGCTTCTCTTGCCTGGGAGAAAAATCCACATATGAAAAATCCACAAAGAAACAAGCTTCTCGTAGGGCTAACCCAAAGCTAGTCAACAGAAGAGAGACTCCTGGCTCTAGCAGTCAGGCTGTCTTGGTGTGTTGGATATTTTTGATTAAATTTCATCTGTACTGTGTTGTATCACCTATACTATTCCCAGATTCTGTGTAGTAAGGATGGGACCTTGGCAGAAACAGTATTAGGGGGACAGTGGTGGACACACCAAAGGAGCATGATAAACTTAACTTTATTTATTATATTTCTCCAGCAGGATTTTTTTGTCTCTCCAGGGCCTGTAATTCACCTGAAATGAAAAATCAGATATTCCTGATGTTTCATGAACTCAGACTGTAATCTGACTTTCAAAATTTTATCAAATTTTGACTACTCAAGAGTGACTGCATAATATTGTTTTTACTTGGTCCTTCTACCCATTCATAGGAAGAGCACTTATGATCCATAGAGGTATAAAATAATCCTTTTTTTTTTTTTTTTTCTGGAAGAGAAAAGGTTGTCTGCAGCCCAAGTCATCCATCTGTATTTTATTAGAGCAAAGAGACAAAACCAAGATTTCCAGCCAAAATCAACAACCTTGATAAATACAATTCTATTCACCAGTTTAGTCATCCTGAATGTTGCCCATTTGACTGGGATTTGAGCAAAACAAAGAACTAAAAAGAACACTGCGTTAGGATCTCTACCAAAGTCTGTAAGAGAAGCCAGAGAAAAACTGACTCACGCACTGGGAAGAATTCCACCTGTTCCCATCCAAATTATGTTTCCCTGTCAGGCTGGAAGCAGCTGATGCACTGGTTCCCATGGGAATATTTTCGTCCTGAACAAAACGTACATTTAAAGGCATTTCCTGAGTTTGTCCTAATTTATTGTTTGCATTGTGTACTGCCCTCTAAGCAGCACAGAGCCAGGTACTGCCTGAGCCCTCATGCACCCACAGACTTCAGCGCTGCTCACAGTTTTAAAGGAAATTAAAGGTAACTAATGTAAGAAAGGCACTACTATCTCCAGAACTGGGAAAACCATTGAAGAGGTCCCCTGTGAAAAGGGGTTTGGTGAGAAGCAGGAACAATAGGAAATGGATTTGCTTGAAGAGATACGCTAAAGACCTTGGAATGCCAAACAAAAACATGCCATAAAAATAGGCTCACAAGATGTCTACAGTAATGGTCTAAAATTCACCACCTAGAGATAACTTCATGAACGTCTCTTCCAGGAATTGAGAATTGATTTTTAAAAAGCTGGTTGATTATGGATAGAAGAATACACCATTCATTAAAAAAATCACACCAGCACTGCATCCCAGTCCCAACTACAGACATCTATTCCTATGCTACAAGGCCACAAAAAGAAATGGAGATAAGGACTGACCATAAGCAGGCAGATTTTATAGGAACTTTTTCAAGCTGTTCCTCCAGATGCCTCAGAATCACAGTTCTGTGGCTGTGAATCAGCCTTGAACATAGGGAACCAATAAAGTTGCTCGATTGCATTCCTTTGTTGGTGTCTGAGTGATGATGAGGAATGGTAGCAGCAACATGTTCCTGCATCACCCTTGAAGGCAAGTGAGAGAATTAGGCATGAAGCTGGAATTTGTCGACACGTCTGCACAGATTCATACAGGCAGATGTGAGCATGCCTTGCCATGCTCTGAACTAGCCAAGGATCAATAAGATGGATGTGATTTTATTGTGCCAGATCAGTATCCATCTCCATAGATTTCTGTGATTATCTTCTGAGGTCTAGTTTGGATATTACCAATTTTTCTGCATGATCAACATTGATCTGCATGATCGGACTTTGTTAAAAAATGCGAAAATAAAAACCATTTTATATTTTTGGATAATTCAGAATAGTGTTATATTCAACAATTACTCCATTTGCTGTTGATGAAAGGAAGGCATTTCACTGGTTCAGTCCTAACAACTGGAATATTGAGGAATGTTCCTACACAGTTGTTTTCCAAATATCATTAATTGTCTCTAAAAGTGGATCCAATGAGCCTTTCGCTTAAAGTCATGAATCATCTCTGTTCATAGCACAGATTTGAGCCAGATTTTTTACATTTTTCATGCTTGAGTCATGAGCTGAATGTCTGACTACTGACCCATGTTTTGGAGTGAATACATCAAGAAATCCTTTGCGGTAACTGTAGTTTCCTGTCAGATGGAAAAATGTTGGAAACTCTTTCTCACGAACTTCTGTCCCTCACTGGCTCTGTTTCCTATCCGAGACCTTTCTAAGTGGGTTGGCATAATGACAAGTTTTATCTAATATGCAATCACTGATTAGGGTAAAAGGGAATGTCAGTGGCAGTTTAGACAAACTATAAGGAAGCTTCTTTCCTAGCTCACTTTTTGAAGGCAAGAGGCATGTGTGAAAGAATCTAAATGCAGTTCTAGAATCTAAATGCAGTGTATCATTCAGGCTAGTGTCCTCAGAGCAGTTATTAGCTAGGATTTCACTTGTAATTGGCAGTATTTGGATCTCCAATGTACTAAAGGGTTTGTAGTGGTAAACAAGAATAAACAATATTATTCTCTGTACACAAAAACACTCTTACTGTGCACATACAACTCCTTTCTAAGAAGCTGTTCACACCATGTCTATTCCCTCCCATTCATCATACAGCAAGTTGCTTTTATAAATTCACATGTATTATTGTACAGACTGTGAGGTTGTGTAATGACAAGGCCATTTAAATCCCTTAGCAGGCTTGGTCTAGCTCTGATATAATTCCAGCTTGCAAAAGATGCCAAACAGGTTGCAGGTATAAAGACAGGACATAACAATCAGCATGGAAAGATCAGATTAAATGTTAGGAAAAAATTTTTTTACTGTGAGGGTGGTGAGGCACAGTCATGGGTTTCCCAATGGATGCCCAGTCCCTGGAATTGTTCGAGTCCAGGTTGGATGGGGCTCTGAATAACTTGGTCCAGTGGAAACTGGCCCTGTCCATGGCAAGGGGATTGGAACTAGATGGTCTTTAAGATCCCTTCCAACCCAAACCCAAAGCATTCTGTGATGTTCAGACAGAAAGAACTCTTCAAGGATCTGAACTTGACCTGTCCTTTGCTGGTGTAGAACCAACTATCAGAAATTTTATCCACTAATTTCCCTTGTTCCCAAGGAGATAATGGTGAGCAGAAAGATGAAGTAGAAGAATGGAAGAAAAGTTGCAAACCTCTGATAGCACAGGTATTTAGGACATCCTGCAACCACACCTTTTCTAGATCTTCCCATATAGCATTTTTCAATGAACAAAAATAGTAATGGAATACTTTGGGTTGGCAGAGACCAGTAAAGGCCATCTAGTCAAACACCCTTGCCATGGGCAGGGACACCTGCAACTAGATCAGGTTACTCAAAGCCTTGTCCTATCTGACCTTGAATGTTTCTGGGGATAGAGCAACCACCACCAATCTAGGCACCACCTTCATCATGAAAATTTTCTTCTGTATACCAAGACTCAAACCACCCTCTTGTAGCTTAAAACCCTTACTCCTTGTTCTCTTGCATTAGGGTCGCTAAAATATCTGTTCCATCTTTCCTGGAAGTACTGGAAGGCTCTAATAAAGTCTCCCTGGAACCTTTTCCAGGCAGAATGATGTGTTTTTCAGTGCAAGGGGTATAACAGCACGGAGAGGCTCTGTAGCAGCCGCCCAGCTGTGGCTGTCGCTGCAGGGCTGGCAGCAGGAGACATCTAGTGGTGTTCAGCTGTAAATATAGGAATAAACAGCAGCCTTTGCATCATTCTCCTGGGTCCAGAGTGAGGTTGCCTTGTTCAAGTGCTGCAGGAACAACTGTGTGCTTTCAGGAAGAATTTGTACTCCTGCTCTTTGCAACTCCACGACATATATCTGCATTGCACAGAAGTGAGGTATTTATGTGCGCAGGCTAGAGGTGACAGCTTTAATCTGTATACTTAGGTACATGTGGAGGAGGAAATCTACTACAAACTTGTCTTTTAATGAAGCTATGAACTAAGCTGATCAAAAAGTTCACTTGTAGTTTTTTTCTTTAAAAATGACAATGCTGAGGTGTATCATAAAAACCTGGACTAAAACCAAATAGCTGCTAACAACAAATAAAATTCTGTTACGCCATGGGATGAGACACTGCTGCAAAAATTCAGTGTCACACTAACAGCAACATCACAATCACTTGCCTGTGTACCCCTTTATTAGCCTCTCCATGTGAGAGTACAGCCTCACTCTAAGTCCATACAGCGAAATCTTCACATCATGTCTTTGCCATACAGATGGAGAAGGATGCATCATCTTATTTGTTTACTCATTTGTTTAAAATATTACTTAGAAAATGGAAGTGAGGAAGGCCACTGAAAAGGCTGCATTGTTTTTTTTAGCTGTGTAAAGCATACCTTTGGGATGGATTTTCAGCACAGTACCCCTTTGGCCCTGATCCAGAAAAGCCCAGGAGTCTGGGGCTGAAGTTAAACAGGCACTTACGTGCTTTGCTGAACTAGGGCCAGAATGCTGAGAACTTTGCACAGTCAAATCTCCAGTACGAAAATAACACCAAAAGGTCACCAGAAGTTCCAACTGTGTTCTGAGACTTTATTTCTATACTCCTGGAAAATAAATTGGGGTGCCGATTGGAAACCAATCAAGAGGCTGAGATCAAATGCATGTGGCAGACTCTTTGGTGAAGTTAATGTTGTGAGCATGTCATCGATTTTGCACAGACTATCCAGCCAAGTAAAGAAGAATTTTAAAAATTATTCTACTCCAGAAACAAAAACAATTTGACAACACTTGATTGCCCAAATTGTCAAAACTCATATAAAAACATTTTTCTTGAAGTCATTGCTTTTCCTTTTGTTTGTTACTTTTGAAAAGAGGAAGAAAAAAAGCATCCAATCCAAGTTGAATGCTCCAGTGTTGCCTCTTGGATATGATAAGCAACACTTTGTTTGGACTGAAATATTGATTTACAGTACTAAGAGAATGCATATCCAAATAAATGAAAGTGCCAAACATCAGGATACCCTAACCTAAAAATTTATGTTATATGAATGATGTTCTATGACACCATCCCTCTCTTTCTTCATCTGATGACCACTGTCTTTTGCCCTCCCATCATGAATAATTTTGAAGAGTCTGGCTCTGTCTTCCTTACAATCTCCTCACAGATATGGAAAGGCTGCTATTAGGCAACCCCAAAAACTACTCTTCTCTGGGCTGATCAAGCCTGTTTTCATCTGCCTCCCCTCACTCAACACGTGCTCCAAGCCCCTGACAAGTTTAGTGGCCTTCCAGCTGACTTGCCTAAGTTCACTATTTTTCTTCTACTGGGGGCCTAACACCTGGTCACATCACAAAAGTCCATATGTGGTCTAACAAGTGGTTGGTAGAAAGGAATAATAATCCCTTCCCTCCAGGATTTAGCTACACTTCTGCTAGTACAGTACAATATCTTGCTCGTTTTCATTGCTGTCAGGGCATCCCACCAACTTACGTCTGGGTTGTCATCTACCAAGGCCTCCTAGGACCTTTTCAGCAAAGCTGTTCCCCAGTCAGTCATGTCCAGCCTGCATCACTGCTAGGAGTTCTTCATTCCATGGGGCAAGATTTTGCAGCTTTGTTCAATTTCATGGAGTACCTGTTGAACGATTCCTCCAACCTGCCCATGACCTTCTGAATGACAGCCCTGTTCCCAAGCATGCCAACTGCTCTTCCCCTGATCCTCCCCTGGTTTAGTGTACCCGTAAAGTTGATAAGGTACATCCTGTCTTCTCTTACAGGTCCTTGATAGAGATTTTTAAAAGGATATATTCCATATGTTCGTATTTTTCCTGTTATAAGCTTGGTACACAAGAGAAGAGCTGACACAATGTCAACTTTTATGTGAGTGGGGTAATTCATTTCACTTAGAAGACCACTCTGGAGATTCTGAAGCATGGCTGCAGTATCTTCAACTGAACATTCCTATTTCTATATCTCATCAGTGATGCTTCTTAATGGACCTAACATCCTGTGATTAGAGACATTAATTCCATAATTTGCTTTCCTTTTTAGTCCTTGAAATAAAGACTGTGCCCTCATTAACAGAAAGGTGGGCTGAGTGGACAAGCCTCACGCCAGGCTGAAAATTTTGAAACAGTATCAGAGAATGGTTGGGTTGGAAGGGACCCTAAAGATCATCTGGTTCCAATCCCCTAGTCATGAGCAGGGACACCTTACTCTAGACCAGGCAGATCACAACCCCATCCAACCTGGCCTTGGAAACCTCTAGGGATGGGTCATCCACAACTTCTCTGGCCAACCTGTTCCTGTGCCTTACTGGAAAATAGAAACAAAAATAGAAAGCATGGGAATGAAAGAGGGGAGGAAACAAAGGAAGAAAAAAGGAAAGCACTAGGAAAGATGTTCCCATACTTGCTAGTGAATAGCCAGCAGCTCGGCGGCAGGACACGGCACCCCTCGGGCACAGCAGAGCCCAGCGCAGCCCTGAGGGCGCTGGTTCAGCACCATGGCCAGCGCCCGCCGCGCCCCGAGTGGGGCTGGCAGGATGCTGAGCTGCGGGAGTCCCTCCACGGCAATGGGGGAAACACCTCCCTGGCCTCTTCCGCAGAGCCCGCACAGCCCTGGCTTTTTAGGAATAGATGGAAGGGACTTAGATGTGTCTGTGGGCCTGGGCTGCACTTTCCTTGCTGGGGTAGAGGTGTTAGCTTTTAAGCATTCGCACATGGACCAGCCGCAAGGAGAGCTGTTTGTAATTCCCTGGCCCACTGATTTCTTGGCTTGGATTGAAAGTGCCTGGAAAAGTCTTTGGAAATGTCAGGTTGCTTTGCTATGACGTTTCAGTCTTCTTTTTTTTTTCCTCCACTTTCACTTAGAGTGACTTATAACTGCTTTGCAGTGCTTTCTCTGGAAGAAACAGGTGTCTGTGAGAAAAGCAGTGGTGGACTTTTGAGGATGTGATCATAAATAGGTGTTAGGGATTCATGACATCCCAGTGCATTACAAATTTCGTCAAGATCTTTTCTAACTCTCCCACTTTGATCTACATAAGAACAAAAAGATGTATTGACAATAGTACCTACATGTCTTTGAGCAGCAAGGATGAAATTGAGAGCTGTCCGGTTTTGCATAATTGTATGGGACAGACTGTCAACTTCTTCAAATGTGAGCAGATTAAAGGAGGAAAGAAAGGTTTGAAACATGGGGGACCTTAAGACCCCTGAAGGTTTGCTTTATTAAATTCACATGTGCAGAGTCCTTTCTAGTGGTTTTCCATTTCATGGTGGCTATCAGGTCTCAGATCCAGCTGCCCACTGGCTTCTTCCCTCCCTAGAAGTGATGATTTCTTTCATGTAATTTCTCAAGGAATTAAGCTCCTTGTTTTTACACAGTTACTACTCAGAAAGATGGTAAACCCTGCTCTGCTACCTGCTCTTAGAGCTTGGGTGTCCTTCCATCTTTCTGAAACTCTGTAAAAATCAACAGGACCAGTGCCATGGGATAATACAAGATCTTCATTCCTGAACCCCTTCTCAGACCTCCTTGTGGAGACATATCTTGGTCTTGCAAAACTTACGTCCATCAGCTTTTGGAGACCTCCAGAAATGAATGCAGTGCAGTCTCATGCTTCCCGTATCATTACAGCCTGTCTCACCTTTCCCAACACCTTGTCTTTGCAGGGAGCACTCACTTTCCTCCATCAGCACAGCTGCTTTCCATCTCTAGAGCTCTGATAGACCCTAGAGTCCCGGGGAGCAGAGGGATGTGGCTGTCCTTACCTCACCACACGAACCAGGCACTGCAGGGAACAGGTGGAACAAACATCCCTGCCCCCTCCTTGGCTGCTGGGTGGCAGCGAGTACCTGCTGCTGCCGTCCCCCCAGGGACTAGAGATGACAGCCCACCCATCAGGTGTGGGGACACCCCCCCCGCATCCTCCCCGNGGACGTGGGGACACACACACACATCTTCCCGGGCCGCCACATCTGCCTCCTCCCTGTGGGTCCCAGCCGCGCTCCCTTTGCTGCTGCTCCCTTTGCTGCTGCTGCTCCCTTTGCTGCTGCTGCTCCCTTTGCTGCTGCTCCTTTTGCTGCTGCTCCCTTTGCTGCTGCTCCTTTTGCTGCTGCTCCCTTTGCTGCTGCGGGCGCTGCCCGGCCCCGCGCCGAGGGTGGGTGCGTGGGACTGCACGGAGCGCATCCCACCGGGAACGGGGGCTGGAGGGCAGGGAGGGGGCCGTGGTGCCATTAGAGAAGGCTAAAACAGAGGAACGGACAGAATAACCAGTGGACGTGTTGGGGGGGTTCTTTCTTTCTCTCTCTCTTACAAACTGAAGCCTTTTCTGCTGGAGTAGCCTGGAAGAGGAACTTTAGTGGGAGCAAATCAGTTTTAATTTGGACATTTGGTTTCAAAATGCTTGTGTGTTCTTTGGCAATGGCTCAATGCCTCGCATTGGTTCTCTCTTGTCACTGGTTGGTCTCTGCCATCCATAAACCAGGCATTTGCACTCTGCAGTTATGCATGAGGGTTAAGAGCAGGTGCTCCCAGCTGGCCCCTGCTGCCCTCCCT
This sequence comes from Chaetops frenatus, assembly GCA_013400775.1. Taxonomy (NCBI): domain Eukaryota; kingdom Metazoa; phylum Chordata; class Aves; order Passeriformes; family Picathartidae; genus Chaetops; species Chaetops frenatus. The sequence continues at coordinate 687,888 of VZTR01010692.1, read as the reverse complement.
CCCTGCTCATTCCCCACAGTCAGGTTGGGAAACTGCCGGGGATAAGGTGATGAGGACATACACAGCATGGTGTGAACCTGCCCTGGCTCCCAAACCAGCCCTGGCCTCCTAAGCCAGCACCCAGGACATAAACCCAGCAGACCTGCTTACAGCTCAGTGCAATTCACTTAGTAAACCTAGTGGAAGAGAAGATCAGTTTAGACCCTTACTCTTCTCTCTAATGCTTATTCTAAGAAAGTAGAATTTTGTGGGTTTTGTAACAATGGGCCGGTCGAAGCATTGTGGTTTGAGCAGGAAGAAATCAAGTGACACCCTTTGGAAAATGTTTGTAGAGAGTGGTAAATAGAGAAAAATCCTTTGAACCCTGTGTCAGAGGCACATATCTTTTCTTGATGCTGTATGCACTGCTTGGATTATTAAACTGGCTGAGGGAATGGTACAGAATTTTTGGTGCACCATGAGCCCTTCCACAGGGCTTGCACCTATGGTTCAAGTGCTGTCAGTACCAGATCATAAGAGAGTTGACATTTAGAGCATCTATTAGAGAAAACACCACTGTTCAGTGCAACTCACAGAAATAATTTTCCACATTAAAGTAAGTCCTTTTTTTGTCTAATTTTTTCTGGAGTTTGGTTTTGGACTAATTTGTTCTGGAAATGGTTGAGGCTCCACTCATGCAGGAAATCAGAGTCCCAGTTCTTGTATGCTGATCTGGCAGCAGGTTAAAGGGTCTTATTACTTAAGAAAAAAATAATCCTGTACACACTTCATTACAAACTTCTCTGTCAAAGTGCACTTTTTTTGACAAGGAGTTAAAGAGTTCAGGATGCTGCAGTTCATTCTAATGGAGCAGATCTGAGCAGAGCAGACTGCACTGGTTTCCTATAATCTTCTAAATCTTTGATGACATGTTCAGTGATTTCACTGGGGCCAGGATTTTGCTCTACTATGTTAACTGGATGACTCTTTCCAGACATGTGAGTACAGTTGAAAACACAGAGGATAATCCAGTGGTATTTCTGCACAGCCCAAGAAAGTACTGGGCAGAAATGGCACTAGTCCATCCACAGAGAAAGCTTAGCTGCCCAGGACAAGGCAGCTCAGCTTAGTTACAGCATCAGAGTGACAGAGCTGGGCTGATCCTGGTGCCGAGGCCACATTTTGCTGCCCTCCATGACACACAGAGGTTTGCTCTGCTCAATTTCATAATAAAAGTTTTTTTGATTAAAAAAAATTTTCTCACCTATTTGCATGATTCATAGAAATAACTTCATGTTCTTCTATATTATGTAATCTATATGTAGTGAACTAGTTAGTTTATCCTGGACGAAGAGAGTGCTCTGTGAGCCATAAAAACAATGGGTTTTAGAATCACGGAATCATTTAGGTTGGAAAAATTTTTAAGATAATTACATTCAACTGTTAATCCAGCACTGCCAAGTCCATAAGTAAACTATGTCCCTAAATGCCACATCTACACATCTTTCAAATACCTCCAGAGATGGTGACTTCATCACTTCCCTGGCAGCCTGTTTCAGTGCTTGACCACCCTTTCCATGGAGAAATTTTTTTAGTATCCAATCGTGGTGCAACTTGAGGCCGTTTCATCTTGTCCTATCACTTGTTCCCTGGGAGAAGAGATCAACTCCCACCTGTCTGCAGCCTCCTTTCAGGGCTGTAGAGAGGGATAAGGTCCCCCCTCACAATCCTTTTCTCCAGGCTGAACACTCCCAGCTCCCTCAGCCACCCCATATCAGACTTGTGCTCCAGACCTTTCCCCAGCTCCGTTGCCCTTCTCTGGACACACTCCAGCCCCTCAATGTCTTTCTTGTAGTGAGGGGCTCAGAACTGAACACAGGATTGGAGGTGTGGCCTCACCAGTGCCCAGTACAGGGGACAATCCCTGGTCCTGCTGGCCACACCATCACTGATCCAGGCCAGGATGCCATTGGTACATAAACCAGGATGTTCTCTTCTTGCATCTCAAGGCTGGGTGCCAACATCTTAAAAATGGAAGAGTTTCTGACATCCAGTCATCTGCTCAGAAGGGCATCTCAGAAACAAGGATCTCTCATTGCTTTGTAACCATATTTTTGACTTCACAAGATATTTTAAAACTAGCTTGAGTCAATCCTTAGTTGGCCTGACTCATGCAAATTAGACTTTGGTAAAGGAGCTGAGAATATAAGTTTTCTACCCCTATGTATAGCCCATCTCAACTGTCACAACATTTTAGGTGTGATTTTTAACCCACAACACCCCTTGCAACGAAAGGAGAACTGTCCTGTGAGAGTCTTGGTACCTCTTTCTCCTCAGTGATACGTCCAAGGTCATATTAGAAGTTTGTGGAGCATAAAGGTACACCAATACTCCCAAATAAAGGAGGAGCAGAATTCAGGCTCAAGCACTGAGCACTTGGTCAGTCACACTGCTTAGCTGGTAGTCCTGTCCCTGTGTTATCATTGCTTTTTTAAGGATGTCTTCTAAGCTACCACTCACTATGAAAAAGAATTGCAGCAGTATTTCTTGATTTCATCACAGAGATATATTTGATGGTTATTTTGATGGCCACTGTAGATTCAGAAGTAAATTCAGCATTTTCAAAAAATATTAAACTTTTTTAAACTATGAAAAGATAGCAGAAATTTTTGTAAAATACAGCAGATTAATTAAATAAAGTTATCTTTTATGTTCCTTGTATATTTAAAGAAAAAAATAATTCAGACTCAGCCATAAGTGTATGATTCTCTTTAGTTAGCTTTTGGGAGAGGGAGGAAAAAATCTCATTTTGGAGAAAGAAGCTATCAAATAAACTAAATACTGGGCTAGGGGGGGAAAAAGGTCTGAGTAAATAAAAGAAACCATGTTCTAGCAGATTACTTTCTTGGCTGGGAAGAAACCTAGCAAGACAGATATGAGACAGCATTAGAGACTGCAGCTGAACAAGCAAATTTACAACAAATGACCTTACACAGATTAACTTGAGATAACTGCAAAGCCTCTGATCACCCTCAGCCTGCCTTACTGTTTATTTATAATTTCTAAACTCCAAGAAGAAATTACTGGGAATCTCTGCCTCATCACAGTCGTTAGATTTAGATTCTCATCCTAAATCCAAACCACAGAACTATGCCAAGTACTAGGAAGAAAATTAACTCTAACCCAGCCGAACTCAGGACAGTGAGATTAACATAGGCCCATGCAAACTGCAGACAGTGGACAACCACAATCAAAATGGTCATAATATGAGCAGCACAGCAGCAGATGTTTCCAGAAGTGCTCACTCTGAAAATAGCACAGTTCAGAAATTTTGCTTCCACTGATTTCCTTTGGGAGCAAAGAAACCCTTTGCTTCCTTTTTTTCAGCCTTCATTGGCATGGGTGCTTCTGGGGTTGTACTTGTCTTGCCATGGTTTTAATCTTGTTTGGCAAATTTTACTTTTCTATCTGGAACTGGACCTGGAAAGGCTAGTTTAGAAGAAGCATGTGCAAGGAAATAGAAAAAGTGGTCACTGGAAAAAGTGTATCTTTGTTTAGCGTTTAGTAAACATGTCTGACAGATGTTAAGCATGACATATCTCAGCAGATGTTCTATGTTTTAGGAAAAAGAAGCAGCACAGCTGTAGCAGGATGAACCTACTTGTTAACCTTTCTGGCAGGTGCTGAAGGGAGGGCTTACATATAAAAATGTGATCTGCAGTAACTTTGGAGTATTTGAGGAAGGTTAATCATCCTGCAAACTTGTGTTAGATCTGCAGCTGACATAAAATGATGTAATTCCACTGTACTCAGTAAAATTAGGTAGATTAATACCAGCTGTGGACATCATACCTATCCCTATGTTTTATTTCTTTTCCTAATTATAATTGAGATCAGAACATAAGCAGTGTTCAGCAGTCCTTCAGGAGTTATTCCACTATTTTATTTGTTAGAAAAATGAAATACCATAACCCTTATTTCTTAAATGGAAATAATATAGAATTCTACAAAAATCCAATTGGAGGAGAACGTATTCTTGAGACTCTTGGTTTGTAATTTTTATTCTCAGTCATCTGGGAATTAAAATTAATTGTTAACAGCCTAAATGGCTCCCCCAAAAAATAAACCAGGATTCAGCTGGAGTATGTTTGATAGAATCAAGATGAGTTTTCTCTTGTCATGAAAAAAAATGGAAATTGAATTGTTAGTGATAATTTACAAATACCTATAAGTATCTAAATTCAGTGGAAAATATTGCCTGTCTCATTATTCACCACCAAGGAGATGAACCCCAGAAGTATCCCCAAAGCAATAACTGCCTACTTGTTAATCTCATGTAGCTGAGAGATGGAAAGCTGGAAAACAGTCTTTTCAATTTCTGTTGAAATTTTCTATTCTCTACTCTGTATGATAGCAATGAACTGTCATACCAGAAATTCCAAAGTTATATTTGAAGTATATTATCTGTTAAAAATCCTGATTTAGGATCCTGCTGACTACACCAATTGTTGCAAATGAGTGGTTTAGGCCACTTAAAGGATCACCATCAAAGGTACTAGCAAAAGCAAGTTTTAATATAAATTTGTGGAAGTGTGACTTAAGATAGTTTGATGTCAAGGCTCACTCTATTTCTGATTGCATGGATGAAGTGTACAGAGGAAAATGGGATCAGAATCAGTTAAGAATCATTTACACAGCAATCAGGGTTGAAAAAAGGTGAGGGTGCAAAGAGTAAGGTTGCAGAAGTGTTAACAATAACAACGGTGCTGGAGACTATGACTCAGGTGAGGAAATGTTCCAAGGCTGTCAAGGGATGGCTGATTATTCCTATCCTTGTCCTTCATTTCACCAGGCATCTGTAGGAAGGACCTGATATGATCAAGGGACACTTCACCCAGCTCCTTACACAGAGGCCAAGGCCTAACAGGAATCCCTGAGATCATAGAACAGACCTGAGGAGGGGCAGGGGGATGCTCCACCACAGTGCCTGGTCTATCACTTCCCTAACAATGTTTGTACCAAGGCAATTTTATTCATTGGAAGTTTGGTTTGATAGCACTCATACACTCTTCACTGTTGCACTAGAGATTGCACTCCAAAAACAAGACAGATAGGACACGTGATCTTTCCTCTAAGGTGCTTTTAAAAATCCCACTGGGCAGCTCCATGTTTATTTAGGCATGCAGATATGTTAGAAAGTCTGAGACTTTAGATAAACAGGCTCATGGAAAGCTGAGTTGATTAAAATATTCTATTAGATATCCACTGTAATCCAGAGACTGGTAAGGGACTGGTCTCAAGCATCCACTGTCTAGAATATATATAACATTGGTCTTAGATGACAAATAAATTGTGATTTTCCTGCTTCCTTTGGGAACCTATGACTCTAAACTACCTCAGCAGAGTTAATTAATTTTTCCTGTAAGTCATTGTAAAGTTTCCTTTACATAACTTCATCCTATTACTCATAGTCTTACCTCATGGCACATGGTCCCTCTGAAATTTAAAATCACATATTCTGTGTATGCAATGCGTACATAGCTAGTTCCTATGTCCCCTAGCACTGCCATTTAGATTACACTATATGTGGCTAGATTTCAAAAATACTTTTAACACAACCATTATTGTGTCATTGAAGTTTAATTAATGGCTTTTTTACTCCCTATTTCTGGCAGTTCATTACTGCCGTTGTGTTGCTCAGTTGCAACCCACATGAGCAGGGTGTTAACCTGGACTGTTCACTGGGTCAGTGCTGCAGCAAAGCAGCAATATAAATCCATATAATTCTAAACAAACATGTTGTTGGTTTATACTGCATTTAAAAGGGGCAACTCAACCTGTACCCCTCCCCAGAGTCCATCTGGGTCTCCTAGTATGAGATCATTACCTTTCTTCTTGCATGGCATTTTTTTCCTTCACAACCTTTTCAAATGGGAACCAGAAGCAGAGTCTTCATTGAAATTGAGTGAATAGGCTCTGAAGAATTTTACATTTTAAAGGAAAGTGAAAAATAACAGAAAACGGCTATCAGTGCTTCAACCCCCCTATTCTGATATTGAGGCACACACAGGAAACAATATCCTTTTTGGTTATGTGAGCAGAGGAGGTAATATGCAAGAAGTAAGTACTCTGAGTTACTCTGCAGATGGGGCTTGTGGAAAAACGAGAGAGTTAAGTGCATTATTTTCAGATCCACAGCTCTACGTGCAACCCTTACGACCACCTGGTTGACAGAAAAGGCAAAGATAATTGATGCTGTCAGTCAGAGCATGCCTGGGTGTCCTTCCTTTTTGTCCCTTTCATGAGCAGCCCAGAGTAAAGTACCTCTTCATCTTTTCTTCCATTGCATCATTGAAATTCTGCTACAGCTATAAATACAGAGTGTGTCCTCTTCCTGTCTCAGGCATTTATGGTGCTCTGAACAACCTGTTCTGGTGGAAGATGTTCCTGCTCATTGCAGGGGCATTGGACTAGGTAGCCTTTAAATGTCCCTTCCAACCTATTTACTCATCATTCAATGATGAGTTTTGCTGCTGTTATAAAATCACCTTTTAGCTCTTGTGCCTCTATGTTACTAAGGATGGAATTTATCTCACCTAATTTCAGGCAGCCCTACTGAAATATTTATTTCTCTGCTAGCCACCCAGACTCACCTTATTGCACTTCCATCAGTTGTGTTAGGAATATCCATCCTAGGATGAAGTGACTCCCACCTGGAATATATCTCTGCTGTGCCACCAGGATAAACTCACTGATTCGTTCAGTATTTATCTTATGCTGCAGAAGTCTGAAGGGTGACAGATGAAGCCTGAAAAGGATCAGAAAAAACCTGTTCAGATGGCTGTATATTTCTTTGGTTGTTGCTGCATCTTTAACAGAACTGATGTTCAAAGTCACTGATCTTCTCCAGTTAAATTAATTTTTTCCACTGCTGGAGATAGAGGATACCTGCCTCTACCCTTAGGAAGGCTGAGGTCCACATGAGCTCATAATTTTGCTTATTCTTGGACTATCATAACCATTCTGTTTCGATACAATGACACTGAAGCCCGTGGCAGTGGCTCTGCCTCACTTCTTTTCATCATAATTGCATCCAAAAATAAGATGACTATTATTTCACTGATGAATACTTCTACTGGAGCTCAAAAATATTTTTGCTGTTGAAGCATATTTTTATGCCATAAGAATCTGTCCATCTGTTGGCCCTGACTCTTCACTGCTTGTACCTCACGTTATTTTCACTAAGATATGTCTGATCTGATTTGATTTCAAAGTTCTCTTTATCTTGAGCCTATGTGGTAGAAAAACATGCAAGGAAAAGTAATGCTTCTCTTTTAGTCTATTGAAAGAGCTAGATAGTTTTGGTAAAGCCACAGAGAGTGTGGGTTATCATGTGTGAGCCTGGCTTCCTGACGTAAGGCATACTTTTTGGAAGCTCCATGGCTCTGAAGCTGAGGTATAGGGCAGAGGGAGCTTGTAAACCTCTAGAGCTAGAAATGTGAATCACATACAAATGTGGAGTGAATAACTCACTTGGTCCTTAAATTTCCTAAGAGCCTCTGCAGTTTTAATGCTATTTCTTGGTAACAATTTGATTTATCTTACAAAAAATATGGTCTTAAAGTTGGTATGTGCCTCACCTGAATTTAGTAATCCAAAAATAGTAATCTAAAAATCTAGTCTTCTCTGTAACTGTGTAACACGTGCTAAAATGAGGGAGATGAGTCAGTCCCACCCAGGTGCTGGACAACCCAGTGGCTCTGGAGTGACAGAGGGTCACATTTGGGGGAGCATAGTTTACCCACACAAAAATGCAACACAAAGGGAGTTTCTTCCTTGCTTATATTGAATGCTTTGAGGCATATGTTTACAAAGTCAGAAAGAGGAAAAGAAACTTTATTAGTGAGCTACTTTATGTGCTAGGCTAAGCAGAAAAATTATTGTACGGAGCAGATAATTGGATAGAGGTTTGGCAATTTGAAACTAGATAGAACAGCTGAAAGCAGGCCTGAGGTTTGAATACTTCCATGGAAATTAATGTTGTGGTATCTGCTCATTTTTCAATATATGGTGTGCAGTTTATAAAATTAATAGCAATTTACTTACAGGACCTGAGAGGAAAAGTAAAACTGGAAGAAAAGAGAAGGCTTGAAAAATACTTGTGGGAAGTTTATGCACTGTAAAATCTCTACTTGACACAATTCTTCATTCCTAGAGGTAAGAGCCAAAAAAGAACTTCCTTGTGTTGGAAGGAAAACAGTGTCGAATCCAGTAGCTATCTAATGCATTCTGGCTGTCATAGAATCAATCACAGAATCACAGAATGGTTTATGTTGGAAAGGATCTTAAATATTATCTACTTCCAACCCCCTGCCACGGGCAGGGACACCTTTCACTAGACCAGGTTGCTCAGAGTCCCATCCAAACTGGCCTTGAACACATTCAGGGATGGGGCATCCACAGCTTCTCTGGGCAACCTGTGCCAGTGCCTCACCACCACCCTCACAGTAAAGAATTTCTTCCTAATACCAAATCTAATCCCACTCTCCTTCAGTTTTAAGCCATTCCCTCTTGTTCTGTCACTACACATCCCTGTGGAAAGTGCCTCTCTCTATATCTCTCTTCTATCCCCTTTAGGTGCTAGAAGGTGCTAGAAGGACTGGAAGGCTGCTATAAATAATCTAATGATTGACTACTGCTGCTCACCTGTGTAGCCACACATTTCACTCTCTTACATTCAGACTGAAGCAAGCTACTGCTGGAAGCTTGGATTAGGATTCCTCTGTTTGTCTTCAGTGGCATGTGGGGTCATGCAAGAAGGAAAACCAGTCCTGACTTTCTACGTCCACAGGTTTGTGCTTATACACAGGCTTGTGAAGGACCCTGCAGAGTTCCGGCTCTCCTGGTGCTGCTTGGTCTTTTGAAGCTGGCAAATCTTCCTAGTATTTATGTCTCTAAATGATATTATTCTACAACTGCAGCTTGTCTGAGCATAAGTAATCCTACTATAAGGAAATTTGGCCTCAGAGATGAAGATGAAGCCAAAAGGCCAAAAGCAGTGAAGTTGCTCACTTCGAAGACAACTGCTGTGCTGCAACAACCCCCTACATCAATTAATCATTTAATTTACTGAAATCCATGTTCCTTTTTGAATCCTTAGATTGATATCTTAAGTAATTAAGATACATTTGGAGACTCCATTTTTTTTTCCCAGTTCTTCCTTGGAAGGAATTTTTATTTTGTTTTTTGGGGTTTGTTTTTTTTTGTTGGTGTTTTTTTTTTTTTTTTTTTGTTTTTTGCTTTTTGTTTTTTACAAAGAAGCCAGATTAATTCCTCTACTTAATATTATGGAGTTAAAGACATATTTCATGTGAGTTATTTTTTATTTGAGGATACATCAAGTTACATTCTTTAGTTCTTGAAGGTCATCATTTAGGACAAGAAATCTATGGAGATTTATTCAAAAACACAGCTACTTCCAGAGATTTTCACATTCTTCTTGGTTCAGGTTTGAAAAATAAAGTATTAGGCTGTGTTTCTACTTTTCTGAATATCATGGACTAGCTCCATAGGATTGAGGACTCTTGTGTCACAGATGCCTGAAGAGAAAGTGCAGAAAAAAATCTCTGCTGCTGCCCAGTGTTTGTCCTGGCATCTTTGCTGTTTGCCTACCAGAAATTAAAATGCAATAGTGCTTCTCATGGGTATAAAGCTGTGGTAGCTTATTTTGTGTTAAGGTAAAATTCCACTTCAGCTAGATACATGGAGGGGCCTCTATTTTTCATGTTCTTCCATAGCAGCTGTGAAGAGTCCACCTTTTACAGTACTATATGCAAACAAAGGTGGTACCATGCTCTAATGTAAAAATACACAATAGAAACACTAAGAGAAAAAATAAGTTGGGATAAGATGTTTAATGACTTCCATGAAAACTTCAGGTTTTATCCTCTTAAGTAAAAGGCAAAAGATTTATGAACCGTTCTGGGTGAGGGCTCTACCTTTGCATTTCAGTGCTAATTGGAGTGATGACTTCTGCAGTAGTGTGCTTAGGTATCAGTCACCAATTGTGGCAGCTGAATATATTTGTATTTTCTTACTCTTAGTACCATTAGCCTGATGGTACATGGGCCCTGAGCATACACCTTGGTTCCACAAACAGAACTTGGTACTTCTTTTTCAAGTACTTTCACTCTCTTCTTTGTTTTTGCTGTAACTTGGTGATATTTCCTGATTTCCTCCTCACTGAGTTTGCTTGCCCAGATCCAGCTGATTCACATCTGGGACAAAACCCTTTATTTCTCTGCCTTTATCTGTACTGAATGCCTCATACCCAATGGAGACACATAGAGAGCAGCCTTCTGCCAGCCTTGTGGGACGAAGAAGCTCTGGGCAATCTGCTACCTGAAGTTACTGTATTTTGCTCCTCTGGTACATTCTTATGGATCACAGGCATTGTGAAATTGTCAGTGACCGAGGAAAGCCATTTGCCCAGCCCAAGAAAGGGTTCCATGCCTCTGAAAAGGATTTGATGGACAGAAGGATGGCTGAGGTTGGCTCTGATGAGCTGCAGGGTGAATTTCAGGGCTGGAGAGAGAAAATTGCAGAGACTTTTGAGAACAGCTGGAGACTTTACTGCTAATTGGCTGATCTAGTGAGATGTTCTTGGCATACAGCTTTGTGACAGAAAGAATTACAGTGCCCGATTCCAGGCCAGAAATACCTAAGCATAAAATCCACCTTGTATGAGGAGATGGGAGACTCGTAGGCCCTCTGTGTAGGAAAGGGCTTAGAGGCACACAGGATTGCTTACAGGGAGCCACATGATCTCAGTATGTACCTTCCAGGGCCATATACCTTTGCTGCATTCCAGAGGGGAGATAATTCCTGGTCTTCACATTATCACATCTGAGTAAAGAACATACTGTAGCCTGTGTGTTTCCACTGAGCACCAAAGGAATTTTGACCTTGTGTATTCTCAAAGATCTCCTGAAGATCATTTCCTAGTAATGAAAAACCACATGATTTGTAGTAAAATGTGGTCGTCAGATTTCACTTGGCACACAACCCAGTCCTCTGGGCATGCAAGTCTGCTAGTTCAGTCCTGCACCACAGCAAGACCTTGCAGACATTTACCAACCCCTAGGGTTTTATTTCTTTTCCCTCTTCCAGTCTGAGGAAGAGCAGAGGGCTGCCATACCTATCTCTTTCATTAGGAAGATAAACTGGAACTTTGTTTATGGTAAGACTCAAGAAGGTGACAGTCCAGGTCAAAAGACATCTGCCTGTCCTCAAAGAATGACCCCTGGGCCTGGCACAGCACACAGTTGTGTAATATATGTCACTTGTACATTCCTTGGTACACATCCCAAGCTCCACTCTGTGCCAGCCCCATATCACTGTCAGCACAAGGACAGGGTTGGCATGAGCACAACTGGTGTGCTTGGGTCTGCCTCAAAGAGCTGCAGTCCCAAAGGAAAAACAAAGTCAAGAGGAAGGGAGCAGCAACAAACTTGACCTTAGCACGGCTTAGCTGAAAGCCAAACTTCTTGTGGGTTGAGTACTTGAATTTTTGAACAAATTTGTTCAATTGTCTTCAATTTGAACAATGGCTAATGGGTTGTCTTTGTTTTTGCTTCTACAGTGAAGTAAGACTTTGTGTATAGTCTTTGTGCACTAGAAGGTTTCCAAACAAAAATGTTCAAAAAGCATGGTACATTTGTCCTCAAAGAGAAAAAGGCTAGAGAACCTGCATTCTTCAGCTAAGCACACACATAAAATTGTATACAAATACCATATCTTTGTGTGTATATTCAAACAATCTGTTAGATATGAATTGCCATTCTTCCCTAGTTTTCCTAACATGTGGAATGATTCCCATTTGAAAGCCAGAAATACACCTCCAAAACTTGTCTGGTGTGTTTTCCAGATCAGTGTTTTCATAGTATCTAGCCCCGTTTCTCCTTGTTTTACCCTTTCCCATCTTAAAAATATGAAGAACTGTGAAAACTGTTGAAGAAACAAAATTCTGAACTGATGAATCCAACTTAATTATCTGACAAAGATCCTTGCAAATTTAGGGCCTACGTTTAATTTTATTTAATAAACAAACAGCAGCTGGCACTTCCACAGTGGAGGGAAAATACTGTATTTTGTGCTGCAGGATGAATTTGTACAGTCTTTTTCTTGGACTCCACCCCTTTTCACACTGTCTGGCACCTACAGAGTGAAAGAAGGGCTGGTGAGCTCTGGACCATGTGCTCTGTCTTTCATGGTTACTGAATGCTATTTCATGGGAAACATCACTATTTTTCTATCTCAGTAACAGCATGTTACTAGTGTCAGTGACTCAGAATTTAAGTAGTGATTCATCACTACTTTATTTTCAAGACAACATCCCAGAATCTTTCCCCTAGAGCTGGAGTATGAATTCTGTTTGCTACCATGTGGCTATTTCAGCAAAGTCCCCACAGCAAGACCCAGTTCTCACACAGCCAACAGGCAGACTTCCACTTCCTTGTGTTAAGGAAGATCCAAATATCAGGTCAGACCAGTGCTTTGAGCCACTAGAAAAGATAAAAAATCCTGAGGTGCCCAGATTGTTTGCACACTCTGCAGGTGTGTTACACCAGCACACCTGCATAAGGTGATCCCTTCTGCTTTGCCAAGAGCCAAGTACTGAACTTTTCTGGACTTGGGCCATTTAAGCCAATTTTTCCTGGCAGAACTGACATCTTTTAAGAGGACAAGCACTTGACCTCAGTCAGAGGGAGACTCCACTGCACTCAGATTTGGAAACAACATTTTGATCCCACCCACAGTAGACAGTACTCACAGTGACTTTTTATAGAAATGCCTTCAAATTCTGATCTCAACTTCTTTCCAAATCGCTCCATGTACTCATGAGGAAGATTAGTTTTAGTGCATTGTTTGTGTAAAAGGAAAAAATAACAAAAGTCACATAAAATTCTGCATACATGTACCCTTGCATGGTAACACATCAAATACATTAAGTCAGTTTTGTCCTGAAGTTTTTCAAGGCATATTTTGAGTAGGTGAGAAAGAGACATTCAAAGCACACACCATTCAACAGACATGAACAGCATGTTTTTTCAAAGGTGTGAGACCTGCTTGGTTTTATTCAGCTACATTAAAAGATGGGAAAATCAGGACATTTGTGGACTCCCCAGTTTTAAGTGCCATAAATGAAGCAGAACTGCCCTGCACTCCATCCAGGATGTGCTGGCTGATTTCTTTCAAGAGAAAAGAGAATTGGGCCTTCAAGAGGAATTCCAGAGAAAGATTGTAAGTTTAGGGCTGAAATATAAAGTGTAAATAGGGTCATGGGAAATATGGGCAAATACAGGGTAAAGTTGGCTTTATCGAAAGCAACCTGAAGAGAGAGAAGAGCTGTCCTGTCAGAGCACAGCTGTGAGGGTCTTGAGGACGCATAGCTGGAGCTTGATGTGAAGAGAAGCCTGAGGTGCAGGCATGTCAACCTCATTCCCTCTCCTGTGGAGCCTTTCTTCCCGACAAAGAAAGGAAGAGCCAGCACTGTGGCTGTCTGAGCTGGCAATCCCTTTGCCATTAAAACTGGAGGCAGCCTAACTGAATGGGAGAAGTCAGTCCTGCAAAGAAAGACGCCCGTGCAGCCCTCTGATCTGCCTTTGCAGAGGGCCTGCCCCTCCTGTGTGGGGAGGGCAGGTGTGCCACTAACATGTCATTCATTCACTGAAGGAGAGGACTTGCAAGCAGTGGCGGCCCAGATGGGCACGGTCATGGTGCAGTTGCATTCCCTCTTCCGGAGGTGTTGCCACAAGTTTGTCCCTCCCATCACTGAGGCCCACAAGCAAACAGATGAGCTAGGTGAAAAATGAACTTCTACTGGGAGCAGCTGAGCAGGGTACAAAAGGGGGCAAAGCCCTCGTGGTGGCTGGCACTCACAGACGCCTCTCACCCTTGTGCTGCTGCCTGGGTTCTTTGGCAGCACTCCGTGTTTTGTACCGACGTTGTTTTCGTGTCACTTGGATGTGAGGGCTGATCTCGGCGTTTGTGCCGCTGCTTTTTTGTCTTGAGGAGCAAGAAGCAGCCCATTCACCCACCCACCTTCCTTGTTCTGAGGCACTGGGCTCTCATTTAATGAGTGCTCACACAGCAGAGCTTACAGCCCGTGTACAAGGCTAGACAAAAGGGCAAGGAAAAGAAAATACTTGAAAAGGACAAAGAAACAGTGAAATTAACATAAATTTACCTAGTTAGAAGGATGCTAATTGCAGCAAAAATCAAGTCTGGCATTCTCACAGCCTGGCTTTGCTGGGGAGTGTTTTGTCTGGCATCATAACCTCTAATTGGTATGATCTTGAAATCAGTGGGATACCGGCACAGTAGGAATAGTGGCTACATTTCCGGGCCTCCCACTTAAAGTAGCCTGGGCCCTGAAGAAAGAAGTCTTAGAAGAGAAACACAAATAAAGCCCAAAGCATATTTCAGACTCCTAAAAATTTTAACCATAATCGCTGCTCTACTCACAAGAAAATATAATGGAAAAATCTGGCCCCTATTTAAAAAAGTTTTGGATTAAAGTGGTGATTTTAATGCAGTTTTCAAAGGAGAATGCAATTTAAAGCTCCTATGTCCCCATTTTGGTAGATTCCCCATGAAAATGAACATAAAGATATCTCCTTTAGAAAGCATGGTGTGTTGTCCTTTGAACTTAGATGAAATTCCAGATAGAAAATATAATAACTTGTTTTGTTGGTTTTTTTTTGCTAACAGAGTCAACAGAGAGACATAGGTGTGCAGAACTCAATATATATATTTATATAGATATATATATCAAAAGTCATTTGTGCCAAAGGAAAGGAAACAAGCTTCAGGCTAAAAACAACCAGGAAAACAGAGTGTGTGTCTTGTTTCTGCTCTTACTTTGAGAGGAGCATTCTGCAGTCAGGTGTTGCATAATTGTCCCACCTCTGCTGAGAGAGTATATATGGCTTCCTCTGCAAAAATCAGACATATCACTGCTTAGGCAGAGGGGCAAACATGCTGCATGAAGCATGGGCTTTCTCTGTGACAGCGATCAGATAATCTAAAAAATTAATGCCAGTGTGAGATTTATCTATAAAGTAGTGTTGAATTGTACAGAAATGTCAATAAGCCAGGATTTGAATGTAGGCTCAGACATAGATTTTAAAGCAATCTGGACATATTATTATCCCAAGCACAGGATTTCAGGGTGAACACATATTTGTTTAACATGCTCAGCACACTTCTAACTGAGGCCCATAGTGGGGACAGTACCAGAGAGCTCTGAAGCAGGAGGTGCCTGGCATTGATTTGGATAAGAGTGGAAAAGAGTGACATAGCTGGGGCTGCCAGACACATGAGCTGCTTTTGAGCAGTATTTTCAGAAATAAAACCTCTTGTGAATTGGTCATGAATAAAAATCCAATTTAATAATATCACTTGTCTGGAGTGGATTTCTAAGTGACACATCTTGGGTGTCCATGGTTCTAGAGAATTGTGTATGCATAGAGCAAGTATCTAACCCCAGGGTAAGGGTCATTGTCACCTTCATGGGCAGCCCTAATAAATTCAGATAAATCAAGGTCAAAGCGCGTCAAACTTTTCTCAGGAAGAGAAATTCTCCGAAACCATTTTCAAGGCCACACAATTCAAGTATTATAGCTGACTATCATCATCGTCACTGCAATAATTTTTAAATTTTTTCTAATTCTTGTGCCATCCATAACAATATTTCCACAGAATCAGATTCAATAGCTGGTTTATATTTTTTTTCCAGGAATGAAAGACATCAGGTGTGAGAATCATTTTACTAAATACAACCATCTATTTTCAATCCAGTCATCCCCTAACTTCCTTTCAACTCTCTGCAGAGACACTTTGTCTCATGTAAAAGGTAGTAAATATTAGTCAAATTAATTGTGCCCTCAAAAAAATATATCTCTTTCTTTTCCTTGCAAGCAAGCTAAGAGACACTAGCTGAGGTGTTCCCACGTGCACTGAAAATGTCTGAAGTTAACTGAGATAAATGCTAGTGTGTCCTACTTTGTGCTTTTTTTCTGTTTGTTTTTAAGTACCACCAGTATTTTGGGCTTTGTTCAATTCCTGATGCAATTTCTGATTAGTGATTGCTCCATCATCTCTAGGTGAGAACAGAGAGTGGCCTCCCTTCCCCACAGCAGGAGGAGGCTATTTTGGAAGACATGGTGCCACCAGCTGTTAGGGCTACAGTCGTTATCATTGTTGTATCATTGTTGCCATATCGGTGAGGGCTTACTTGTGTTTCCTGAGGTACATCTGCTCTGGATGCTGCAAAGCCACCCAAGTAGGACCAGACAGAAGAATTGGTCCCACCAGGTCTGAAGAACAAGTCCAATCTCACCACATCAGAGGATCCACTGAGCTGTGACAAGAAGTATCTGCAAGAAGAAGTCCCAGAAGGTAGAGGAGACATGTTATTCAGAGGTTAATAACAAGGAGCACGGCCTCATCCAATATCTGGGTTTTGCCACACTGTACTCTCTGTATCTTTAATTGACTTTTCTAGGTATAGTGAATCTTCTTCTGAAGTTTTCTGATGAAATGCTTCTATAGACAAAACTTTCAGTAGCACCTGGAATCCCTTGGCATTTTTCACATTCTCTATTATTATCTGATTTACTGCGTTTTTGTTGACACTTCTCTGCTTTCATAGCAGATAATGGATTTGGGGTTCCACAATTTTGCCACTGCTACCATCTTTCCTGCCTGGTGAGAGAGAGAAAGAGCCAAGAACCTTGGGAATTGTCTGAATTTGTTATCTTTTGAAATTGTAAAGACAAACTGGACACAATTCCA
Source organism: Chaetops frenatus (assembly GCA_013400775.1). Taxonomy (NCBI): domain Eukaryota; kingdom Metazoa; phylum Chordata; class Aves; order Passeriformes; family Picathartidae; genus Chaetops; species Chaetops frenatus. The sequence goes on along the minus strand of VZTR01010692.1, from coordinate 671,052 downwards.
GCACTCCCAAGGCTTTGCTCTCCATACACAGAAATCCATACACTCCATACACTATGACTTTTATCATATCAGAGGTCATAACAGGTGATCCAGTGATCTTCTGACCATCTAATCTTAAATTGATCTTCTGATCTTAATGCCAACAAGTGCCCACATTTCTATCACTGACAGAGCTTTCAAGTCCATGTGCCGCTTTTTCTTTGCTGTTGAATCATTTCATTTTTGCCACATAATCAAGATGCTGCTGGGCATCTATAGAACCACAATTACACTGACTGTTTAAAAAAACCTCTCAGCTGTTATAATTCTGGCCATGCAAGTGATATTCTCTAACTCATGTCCTAGTCAGTGAGTGTGCCATGATTGAACCATTCTAACTGTGGGGAAAAAACCCCACATCTGGATAAAACAGAAAAAATTAGTCTGAGGGTTTCTGACAGCATGTATTTTTTGTCATTCCAAGGACCAGCTGAGAAAATGAAGTTCAGAAGAAAATAGCAGTGGACTGTCTCTTTTTGGGTCATTTTGGTTTCAGGTGAACTGGGAAGAGGTGAAAAGCTTTATTTTGGACCAGATGATTGTGTTTGGGTTTTTTTTCTGCAGCTTACAAAGTAAAAGAAGTACAGATAAATAAAGGCAAACATCCCAGTGGTGGCCTTTTTGAGACCTGCCTGCATCAAGTCTTTGAGAGATGTATTGGTTACCATTGGCACATTCACTGATGCAAACCACAGCTGTATTTTTCCCTCTTATAAATGCACCTCTCCAGCAGACATTGCTTTTAATTCAACATCTTATCTCATCCTTTAAAAGAAAACCCAAACAGTCCTGGTCTTTGTTTTTACAAAAAAAAAAAAAAAAAAAAAGAAAAAAAAAAAAGCTTGAAGATGGCATATTTGATATGCTTGTGAGGAAAATTTGAAAGAGAAACTGTTATTTTTGCAAATCTGCCTGTGTGGCATGAGCCAATCCACATATTTGGATGAGCCGAGTTGCCAGCAATGCATGCCAGGCAGGTTTTGGATCTGATCTGCATCCTTTGGGCATCCAGTGCTCCTAACCCAACAGCAAAGAAGAAAAGGGTCAGGACCACTTTTATTCTGGGAAAGGGCCAACAAAAAGTAGTGCAGCTCTGCATACAGACCTGAATATCATTGTGCAAATGAAATCCATTATGCACAGCCAAACTTCACCTGCAATGGATCGGCACTACCTGTGATTAAAGCTGTTATGTTTGTTTAGCCAAGTCAAAGCTGTATATTGTGTTTTGCCTCTTAAGTATGTATTTCAGTAGTTCTGTGTATCTTTGTGACAAGTAGCTGAAGAGCCAATTTCCAATTTCCATCAGATGAAAGACTGTCCTTGGCAAATCTACCATGTTAGAAAATACATAAAACAGCAGTGTGTTCAGTAGCCACTTAGGCCTTTTCTTTGTTTCAAAATTCAGCCACCTAGAAAATCTTCAAACCTAAAACAGGAAAGAAATGATCACTTTCATTCATTAGGACCACATGTGCCAACCTTTCTTTTAATATATTACTTCCATTTAAATTGAAGTTCCCAGCATTTCATTGAACAGGTTTACTATGTTCCAGTCCAGAGGCTCACAGGCCAGCTCTGAGAGCTGTGCATCCCTACTGTTTTTCTTGGATATATTTTCTTTGCAGTAACAAGGTGATTTTTGGCTCTTAAGCCAATGAAAGCTTCAGAATGAGATAATAACATTATAAAGTGTACCCATATTAGTGATAGCAAAAGGGATAAGGGGGAGAGAAAAGAATGGGAACAGAAGTCATGAAAATGCATAGGGGATCAGAGAGCCTTCTCATGGTGTATTATTGTTCACTCCAAGGTGAGTGCAGAGGTAACCCCAATTGTTCCCTACCCAGTGTCCCCATTTCCTCATCTCTCTTCTGCAGAGCTTGACTCCTCCAGCCATTTCCAAAGATATTCTCTGTCTCTTCCATGGTCCTAAGTCCTCATCACAGCCAAGACTAAGAATGTAGACCATTCATTCTCATTATTCACCTGCCTTAATGTTGTTTTTAATCTCCTCCCACCTACTCCATATTTTCTGTGACAGTCACATTACTCGTAACCCAGTGCATAACCCTTATTACTGTTGCCACTTCAATTCTGTCTGCCAGAAAAGATTGTTCCCTAAATGTTATAGGGAACATTATAGAATTGGAACAAAAACTATATAACCATATAAAAAAACTTCAATTGGAATTTGTACAATGTTCTCCATCTTGTCTTGCTAAATATAAGGCAATTCTTTACACATTAAAAAAGAATTCTCAGATAAATATTTCTGGTGAAGTTTCTCAGAACTCTGCTATTGCAGCTATTGATCTCAGTTCACCAAGTCATCTTGTAAAAAAGAAGCCAAAAGAAAGATTTTGAATTTGCTGCTGCTCTTAAATCAATATGGCTTAATTTTCAGGTCTGTTGTCTAAATAGTAGCTCTTTATTAGTCCATTGATCAATGAAATGAGCTACTGTAGCAGCAAAAACAACAGAAAACTATTGAAGAGATATATAGACAATATTCTGTGATTTGTGGTTGGTGTTTCGCTTTCATTAAACCCTTTTCTCATACCTTAAGTGTTTGTGACTAAATAAAGACAGCAAATGCATAACTCTGATTCTTCTTGATCATTGACCTGTTTGGGTTGGTTGCTTCCATCTTAGATACCTGTGGTATCCTGGTTTTACAGAAAGGAAGGGTTTGTTTTGACACATAATGAGCCTACATTTCTTCCTCTGACACAGATCTATAAGGACACCTCAGAGCAGCTCTAACACCTTCAAGGACCTCTGCATATCTGCCCAGCATCAGTGCAGCTTGAGGGAAGCCACACCAGCAATCCCCACCAAATCTACCACTACCAGCCTGCAGCTGTGGCTGCAGTTTTCATTTTCTACTCCACTGGGCAAGTAACTTAACATGGGTCAACCAGAGGAGAAACAGGAACAGCTCAGTGGTTAGGGTGCCACCCTGGGCATCAGGAGTTGTGGGCACTGCTCTCTTCCCCTGAGATTAGCTTCTGTATTTGCCATTAACCTTTGGAAATGAAGCCGTAGCTGGAAGCAGAACAGGACCCCTGCCTGCTCAGCCAGAAAAATTTGGGCTTGATTAATTTTTAGTACTTTCATACAGCATGTGACAGCAGTGATGAGCGTCACATAGATTGGAGGAAAACTGGGGGGAAGTTAGCAAAAAACTTAGGGATCAGTACTGAAAAGCCACAGTAATTTACAGGGAAGTCTATTTCCTTAATCCTAGTATTTAAGACTAAAAACGTAACACTTCCTTTCCTGCTAACAATCTGTCCTTAGGAAAATGACCTCAGCCAAGGAGCTCCATCCAAAAGAAATCCCGGGAAGGTATCCACCAGAGGGAGTTCCATGAATGCATCAAAGCCAGTCAGAGCCATGAGTGGTTATACAGCCGCGGGGAAGAGCTGCCTGTGCGCTCACCGGGACAGACAAGCTGCTCCCCGCAGCTGCTGGTCAGGAGCCTGGGCTGAATTCAGCAAAGTACTGACCCAAATCTGCATAATCTTAAGTGAATACTCAGTGAACTCTAAGGAACAGCTCTGTGCATGGCATTAAGCGAGTGTTTTGTTAGAGCGGGGTCAAAATACTCAGTGCTTTGCAGGATCATATGAGAAAAAGAAAAGACTCTGTTTACACCTCGGCTTTTATTTTTCCCGCACTGGTTCACTTGTTAGAAAGAAAGCTAAGACAGGGCCAGCCTGGTTTCTGGGAGGCCCAGGGAGGAAGCCTTGGAAGCAAACCCAACTGCTTCCACTCAGGAGGAGTTTTTGATTAGGCTGCCTCTGACACACAGCAACGGCAGCTGCTCCGGATGGATCCTGGCCCCTCTGCCAAGGAGAAAAACAACAACATGATGACACCTCTCTATCTGGAATACAGGATAAATCTCTGGTTCAATATGAAGTCTGCTTCTGAGACCTTTTTGTCCAATTCATGTTAAAATTATTTTCAGCAGAGAGAAACAGTGTGTACTATTCCTTTACCAAAAAAAAAAAAAAAAAAAATCTCGCCTTCCTCTGCCCCGGAAAGCAGGCAAAGGATCACAGTGCTACAAGCCATTGTGGGAATATCCCGGATTAAAAATACCATTTTAGACCTTTTGATTTTTTTTTTCTTTTAATTGCATCTCCTGGGTGTCCCAGAGTCTTGAACAGTTCCTAAAAGAAATTTAAGAAAAAGCACTCCACCCTGCTGGAGATCTCAATCCAAATTCTGCTTTATGTTAGGATAAAGGAGCACAAGGAGTTAATCCCAGCTATGTGCTTTGACAAAATTCCTGGCTAAAGGCTCACAGAAGCTGTGAGAAGACATTAAATGAAGGTGATTCCTGCCTTGATGAGATTATTTTCCGATAAGGGGGGGTGGTGGGGGGCGTGNGGGGCGCGGGGAAGAAGCATTGCAATATTAGAAAAGGACAAGGCTGTTGTTTCTGTGACTGAAAGAAGGAGATGCAGAGAGGGTTTTGCCTTAGGACATTCCTGAGCTGGAATTCCAGCCCCAAAAGCAGGCGGCCCCCAGCCCAGGGCACAGTTCTATGTCACCTCTACCCTCTCTGTAAACCAGGCATCTTAATACCCCCAGTTTTCACAGGAATGCTAAATAAAATGCCTTGAAGATGAAGTGCCTGTCTTGCTGTCACGCTGCCAATTCTCCTGCACTGTGTGGGTTCATATGGTAACAGAAGCCAAGGTCAGGAAAGCATTAGTCAGTCTGAATTTGGCAAAGGAGGGTGTCAGTGTCTGATAGCCTTTGCTCACAGATTAGATTGGCATGAAATGTCCTGCCTAGGTTATCCTTGAAAATCACTTCAGCTACTGCAGGAAATGGCTGCTCAGATCATTAGCAGGGGTGAAAGCAGGACAGTTACTTTCAACATACACTTGCTTTGTCAGTCTCGACTATCTGTGCTGTTAGTGCTGGTTTAAGCCTATTTGAGAAATGTAAATATCCCCAGATTTTAATGGGGTACTTCCAATCTGTTCACATCCCTGGAGGTGTTCAAGGCCAGGCTGGGCCCTGAAGAACCTGGCCTAGTGGAAGGCATCCCTGGCCACAGCTGGGGGTTGGAACAAGGTGATTTCCAAGGTGCCCTTCCAAACCAAACCATGCTGCGATTCTGTAATATCTAAGGTACTGCTCTTTCATCCCGTTCCTCTTTTCATTTCTTTCAAGCATATCCCAGGGGTGCCTACTGCCAGGCCATTCCTGGTGGTGATCACCTCACTGTGGAGGTCTTCCTAGTCCTACTTGAGCATGCAGATTTTTGGTGCAATGAATTGCTGCAGGGAGACTGTAATTTAACTGGGCAGCAGCTGTCAGGCACCCTGCTCCACTGATCTGTGCAGTGAGAGGCTGCTGATAAGTTCACCCTGCACTGCTGGGTTGGAGAAAACGTCTGGGATGACAGCAGGTAGCCTCAGTCCTGTGACAGGAGACGAGCACGTCATGTCTATGAGGCTTGTTTTAATAATATCAAAAGGGTCACTTGCAAATGTAACATATTTATTTTAATAATGTTTTCTTAATAGAAAGACAAACACTAAGAATTTAAATGTCAAGTGGTTCTCAATGCTGTCTGCCAGCCATCTTTAGTCTGCTGTCACTTGTAGTCTAGGTGAAAGGCGAGTCTTTTGAAGCACTACTACTGCTAGTAGAAATCTAAATATTAGCCCTGCCTCTCCATGTCTCCATCAGATAAGGTTTTCTGTTAGCAGCCTTCAAGGTCATAGTTCTTGATGCCAGCCATGCTGTATTCAGCAGGAGTCTGGAACACAGAGGTGGGGAGAAAATATGGATCCAAGCCACTTTTCTTCTTTCCTGCCCTCTTGCATTTTGTATTGCAATTAAACGGATACTAAAATTGGAGAGAAGGCTGGGACCACTCTTTCTTGGAGTGACAGAGGGCTTCAGCCCTGCTGCCTTGGTAGCCTTTACCTCCTCCTCCCACCACATGCATCCACTCTTAGGGTAAGTATTCAACCTCTCTGCAACAGTGGAAGAGCACAAAGCAAAATACCAAGATTGGACCAGTGTCAGCATTAACAGTACTGGGAAAAAATGCCATTAAATCCAGTCTAGAGCATTTTTCATGTGGTTCTGTGGGACTCTGACAATAACTGTAAGTATTATAGCGGTTCCTCTTACTCTACATACTTTAACCCTCACTAAGTAAATTGCATATGGTACAAGAGTGTGAAACAATCGTTCCAAAAAAGAGATATCTTTCAGCTCCACAGTCATTCTGACAGAGATCTGTGTTGCTCTATACTGGCAAATCAGCTTCCAAGAAGCCACATATTTCTAGAGGGACAATATAAGCAAAATCACAGCATGTGTGAGGAAAAGACGAGACGAGGCTGGGAAGGCATTCAGCTGTCAGCAAACACTCCCTCCTCTTTATCCTACACCACTCCCTTGTCCCCTTTATCACTGGAAAACAAAAATCCTGATGGAGCCGCAAATGACATAAGGAATATTTAATTTTTAGCAGGGAAACCAGTGTGGGATAGCACTGGGATGAATTAAAGCCATGTAAACTGGGACGAGTCAAAGCAGTTTGAGTAGAAGCCAGGACAGCCACAACACTTCTGAAGGCTGCCATGGAAGCAGGGCCAGGAGTCACATGGAGATGAGTCCTTGAAAAGAGTCATTTCTAATATAAGCAAAGTCAAAATACAATCCAAGATGAGATTCCTGTAAATAAAAGGAAACTTATTAGATCCGTATGGCATCATGACACTAAGTTTTATAAAAACTCAAAGCCAACACACTGAAGAACATAACCATCCCTTTTAGCCAGTCTTATGGAATGATGCACTGGCATCAGACAGCCTCGCTGGATATGGTTGTTCCCATATATGCTCCCTATGAGAAAAAGAGGAAGGGAAGGGGAAGGGAAGGGGAAGGGGAAGGAAAGGGCAGGGAAGACCTAAGAAAAGTGTTTTCAGCCTGCTTTCTCCACATATCTGATATATTCTGGTCTCTATAAATTTCAACAGTTGAGACCAAGAGAATATTTTTTCCGGTCCAATGAATTCTGATTGTTTTAAACCTGAATAAGTCACAAATTTCCATCTGAAAAGTCAACTGCCCTTTGCACAACTACTGGCAGGAAGAAGACAAGGTTACCTGTGCCTCGATTGTCTTTGAAGCACAAGAACCACTTTCATAAAACAATCAAGAATGGTTTCACTGAACCCCATAGCATGACTTACTGGGTTCAGGATTTCACCCCAAACATTCCTCCTGCAGCCTACAAACTGAATCTGAAAATCATGTTTAGCTTCCTCTCTTTTCCATCACCAATAATGTTTTTACTCCCAAAAATAAGTGTGTTTACGATGCATAAACCAGAAACCCACCTCTTCCCATGTTGTCCCTGCAGTGCTCTCAAGGAGAAGAAGCAGGGCAAGTCTATTTTAGTCAGCCAAGTCAGTTGGTGAGGTCCTATGCACTTGCAGGAATTCAGTCTGTTGTATAAGCAAGGGCCAGACACGTTTACATGTTTCCATAGTCACTTAATAGCCACCATATGCAAAGTTACTTTCAGTTGAACAAATCTCCACCTCAGTCCTAACATTCATCCTGCTCTCATTGAGACTTCCATAGCTTTAGCTGACATCTTGGGCTCAAGAGAATAGTAGCTACACACAACTTGCCCAGATATGAAACAGTAAATGTTTGCTCAGTCCTGGTTGTGTGCTCAGCTGGCTCAGCACCTCTAATTCTCCCAAATATTGTGGGAATTTTCCACTTTCCTTTCCATTTCCATTTTTTCCTATTTTTCTTCCTTTCTATTTCCATTTTTCCTTCCAATTTTCAAGGTGATGCTTTCTTCCTTGCCTTGCTCTGGACTGTGTGTGATAAATTCATTTATGAGCTGTGGTGTGGTTTTTTGTTGATGCTTCTTTTCTTTCCACAGCTGGGACTGCAGTGTCTCTTCCAGGACCAGCAAATAACCTATTCAAACATCTTCAGAAAATTTTCAGGCTATGGTTTTTAGTTTTATTGCTTCTTTTGCTGTGTGTGGAACTTGACTTCTCAGAGAGTAAGAGTAGCAAAACTAACTGGAAACATTTAATACTTCATCAGGAATATAGGGACTTCTCTATTGGCATAAAAAACAAATCTTTGTTGACTGTGACCTCTTCTAAGACTGGCATGCCCTTTCTGAGGGGCTTCCTTTGCCTTGGGGCACCATGAGGCTGCAGCCTTGCAGCAGGGCCTCAGCACTGTGGTGATCCAACCATTTCTCTTCAGCAGTGATGTGACAGCTGAAAGCCATGGTTCCTGCCTGGAGCCTGTCTAGGAAATACTCCTAGTTGCACTTCACCTTCGTATCAGTGTGACAGAGTTTGAGACAGCAAGTCCAGGGTCAATGAGCCTGAACAAGCTTTAACAAGCACCTCTGGGCATCACTGCAAATCACTTTGCAGAAAAGTGGCTTGGATGAATCCAAGCAAGACTAAAGTGGTACAGGTCAAAAAGGTGACATTTTTTAGAGAGTTCACTTGGACACTGACCTGGAATCAATCCATAGCACGGGTCTACCTGCTATTCCCATGCTGAAGAAATTTGGAGTTCTCAGAATTCGCAGGACAACAGTGTCCAAAAACATCTTATTTCATCTTTAAATTAGATGTTAGTCAAAAATGCCTTACTCAGAGAGTGGTGAGGCACTGGAATGTGTAGCCCAGAGAAGTAATGGATGTTCCAAACCTGTCAGTATTCAAGGCCAGGCTGGATGGGGATTTGAGCAGCCTGCTCTAGTGGAAGGTGTCCCTGCCCATGGCACAGGGGTTGGGACTAGATGATCTTTCTATGATTATATAAGCTCTGGCAAACTAAGAAATTCCCTATTTCCCCATGGATGAGGTCTCAGTGTTCCACACCTCCCACTGACTCGCTGTGATTCCCTGTTCCTTTGGCAATACATGTCCAACTCAACTTGTTTTCTTCAGACTTCAGGTCTCCATGAGCATAGAAGCCTCCACTGGCTTCCAGGGAGCTTCTGGTAGCAGTGGTCAAGCCTATTTTTGTTTCCTGCGATATTTGTGCTACTTTGAGAATAACAAAAAGCTAGGATAAAGCTCAAGACAAAAAAAAAGAAGCTTTTTTTTTTTTTCTCTTGACTGGAGCCTGGCTATCAGAGGCTTTTGGACAAATTGACTCCCTGAGCACCTTTAGGAAATTAGGCAAACCCTTCCTGTCCAGATCAGTTCTCTCAAAAGGTGACTCAGCCCCCGTCACTGCAAACAATTGTTGTTTTTGTCTCAGCTGCAAGGTCATGTCTGGATTAAAATATTTTCAGTTTACTTTTGATGAAATTATTCCCCATCTGAAGGCAAATGAGAAAGGCTTTTTATTTCCCTTCAAAACACTCACCATTTGCACAGACCTAAACAGTCCTTCCTCTGGGATAATGTCACATACTGAACTTGCTAAGTAAAGCTAAAACATACCACTAGAAAAAAAAACCTGAACTTCCTTAAACACTAGGAAACTAGAGAAATGCCATTAAGAATGGAAAGGAAGGGCTTTTAAGTTACTATTCTTTGCAAAGCTTTGTATTATAATTGTCACTTTTAGAGTAGCACCTGTACAGAGTAATTCAGATTAACATTCCCCTGAGATAAGCACTGTTCAAAGTCCTTGAAGCAGGAGGCAATCCCCATAATAGCCAGGAGATTAATGTTGAAGAGATTGAAGTATTTCATAGGTGAATGTCCTGCTCAGTTAAGTTGGACAAAAAGCCTTCTTTTCACACTCCATTTTCCTCCAGCAAAGAAGGATAAATTAGCCTGCATGGTGCAATAGATTAATGGCTTTCAGTCTTCAGGCTAGGTAGCTGTGGATAAATCTGCCTGGGAGACCTTGGGCAGACATGAACTCCCTTACCAGAGCTCAGGGCAGGTGAGATGGAAGCCAGCTTTGAGCCAAAGGCTAGTGACCAGGTTATCATAGTGCTGAGGTGGTGTCCCTCTGCCTGGCTGGTGTAACCCAGAGGGAAGAGCAAAGAGCAGGGGGAAGGATAATTCTGTAGTTTGAAAGAATTGAGAGACCATTTAAGGGTCATCCCTGAGGTCACTTACAGGGACTGACTTGGATGGCAACAGGGCACAGGAGTGAAAAGCAACAAGCAAATCTCATTTATGAGAGTATGAGTATGAACAACGTTGTCTGACATGAGTTTAGAAAATATTTTGTACAGATGAAACGCTCATCTCCTTTTCTTTCTGACTCTGCCAGCTGCAGCTTTACCAAGCAGCACTTTTCTTCATGAATCGCTTCAGGATTTTCTCTATTCCACCCTGGAGCCCCGGGTGAAGTGCTGTACACCAGCAGGGAAGGTGAGTGCACACAGAAGGAATGTGAGTGCTGGAGGAAGCCGGGCTGCCAAACAGAATCTGTGTCTACTGCTGAAGGCTACACTGGTGCTGACACACCGGGTTATTTCTGCTCTGATATTACCCGGGTGTCTAATTAAAGACAAGGTTAAAGACACAGCCTTAGATTTAAAGTTGTGAATGCTTACAAGTGGAGATTTCGGATTTTGCTTTGGTGTTTAAAAGGTCAGAAGCTTTATAGCTCCTGCCAATCTCTGGTGAGACGCATCCCAAACACCTCCTCAGGTAGCATGAGCCTGGTTTTAGGACACCGGGACAGCAGAGAAGTATTCCCCTGCCAGGGCTAATCAGAAAAGGCTGCTGTAAAGAGAAACCTCGTCATATTTTTCAGACCCAAAAATGCTTGGTAAAAATATCGTGGGGTTTTTTTGGATATAGCAAATTAAATACTTTTTTATTGCAACCAAGTCACTGGATCAGTTAACACATAAAGCACAGGGATAAATAATATTTTTCCATTAGGTTTTATTTGGAAATCAAAAGAAGTACAAAACCATATTTTAAATCCAGCTTCTTATCCTTGCCAAAGAGCATGAGTCACACATAATAGTATTCATAGAGAAGCCAGCAAAGCTTGGAGAAATATTTTGGTATTAGGTTTCTATTCCATATCCAGAACCAGACAAACCTAACTGAGGGTGAAATCTGAGAATAACAACAGTGGTCAAGATTCTTGAACTCAGGTGCCTAGAAGATAATTTTGTTCTGGGGGGAATTTGGTAAAAAATAGTGTCATTGATCAATTTTGACATCTACAAAATTTCCTAATATTTAGCAGGATGTGGAGGTGTGCACCACAAAGGAAACTGGGGTGAGGTTCAAGCACCACTTGTAGGTGTCTGTAGGTGTGTGAACTAGGGACTATGCTCTCATTACAGTAAATATGGATGGTGCCTCCAATAAAGTTACAGTGAATAGAGTCTAGAAATTACTCAGCTGACTAATTACCAGGTGACTCAGGGTACACCAAATTATACTGAAGGCTGTCTATTACCCGAATCTCTATTGAGTATAAAAGGAGTATAGACACTTGAGCCTCACGTACACACTGGCACTCATGTGTTCCAGCACACAACTGAATCCCACACCAGATGTTAGAATATGGGCCACCTGTGGAACTGCAGTCAAGATGCCTCGAGCCATGTCTAAACCTGTTGTGACTCAGCAGCCACAACTCCACACAGAGGTTTCTCCTCAATGCACACCACAATCCTACCCTTGCACATCTGTCTCTTCACAGCAAGGAAGCTGAGGTTCTCAAAGTACCCCTGAACCAAACCCGAGCTGAACACCCTGGCCCAAAGCAAAATGCCAGAAGTTTCTTCCCACATGAACAACACACAACCCATCCTCAAGCTGCAAGATTTACCTTACCATGCTTTGTATCCACAGATAACAGGCTTGAAACCCAAGTGTGAACTTCAACCAGGGAAATATGGAGTCGGCACTAGCACTGACAGCCTGGACTATCTACCTTGCACTGTGCTGGTGGCAATAGGTATTGAGAGATCTGACCAAAACTACTTTGGATCATGCTGTTTCCATGAAAGCCAGTCTTGGAAACCAAACACGCAAAAACTTGTGTCCTACCTTCCTTCTAGACTCCCCTGGCACATCTTAGAACTGACCCAAGCTTCCAAATATTTTTAAGAATTCTTCGGGTTTTGTTTCTTTTTCCTTTCTTTCTCCTTGATTTTTATTTCTAATTTTTCACAACCTATTTTCCATAGAAAATTGTACCACAAGTCTGGCCAGAGGCTCTTGTTACATGGAGCTTTAAATCTCTGCAGGGCGACACTGGAAATCAAGTGCTTGTGTTCACAAAGCTCCCTGCCATATCTAATCTATATAACAAAGGACGGGAAGAGAAGGAAAATCAGCCCCAAAGTTCTGAGAGTTAAACATCCAAAGGGCTGAGGAATGCTGGCAGGGGGTGAGGCACCTGCTGCAGCCCAGCAAGAGGCCGCAACGGCGTTACAAGCGTGACACTGGAGCCAGGCTGGAGCACTTGCTGTCACCACCACTGCAGAGGACACCAAACACTAGGACACGTGTGTTCAACCCAGCACAACCAGGCAACGTCCTGAAAAGTGAAAGATTACAGCACTGGCGGGAGCGGCTGGTGGTCAGGGCTCCTCAGCTCTGCTTTTTGCATTGCCGCTCCTGGGGCCCGGCCTCCTTAGGAGGCAGGGCTGGAGAGCCGAGCACTAGGCACTGCTTTCCCCTCCTCGCGCAGCCCGGCCTTCCCGACCTCGTGTGATCCCACAGGGATGGTCTGCTGAGGCACAGGCTGAAGCCCAGAGATGTTTCCTGGGAAGGGATGGGCCTCACCACACAGGGCACTTTTCATAACCCTGCACCCTGCACTGAGCCTGAGAAAACAACAACCAAGCCGACGACAAAGGGTCGCATGGCCATGTAAGGCAGTTGGAACTAATGATATAAATACACTTTGAACAAGACATCTTTATCAAGAGAGGAAGTATTAAGAGCTACATGGACCAGGCAACACAGGAGAAAGGAGGATAAAGAGGGACTGAGATAAGGTTAATGAAGGATGTCAAATAGAGCCAAGTGGCTTTTTCCTGTTAAAGAAAACCCGTCCCTTCTACTTATCGAGCTCAAGGATAGAAAGGGGACTTTTCTGAGCCAAGGACCCTGGCAGAAGAAGGAATTGGTGCTCTAGAAACCCAAACCCTCTCCCTTACAAATATGGTGTGCAGCTCTGGTCCAGCCACAGGTCAGCCTTTTCTGATGATGGGAAGACCAAAGGCGAGAATGTGGATCATTCCCACAAGGCAGAGCATTTCCCTTGGGGCATGGCCAGCCGAGGGCAGTCCCTGGCATGCAGGGAGTACTTTGATGACTTGAGCACGGCTTTTACTCCCTGCAGCCAGGGAAAGCCAAATGCAAACATATGCAGGTTAAGCCCTGCTGAAACATACTTGATTGCCTAGATTTGTCAATTTTTAATTCCAGAAAAGTTCCAAGAAGGATAATAAACTGAAAGGATTAATTAAAGAGCAAGAATCAATCAAAAGCAGATCAGTACCTTCTGGCTAACAGATCCTCTTGCACTTACAGATAGAATTGTTTCCATCCCTCCATGGTGAGGTTTTAATTTCTAATAATTGAAGTCCCTCCAGTCATTTGCAAGTAAACTTTCCTGGCTGCCACCTGGCCTGAATCTCTCCACTGATGACAGGCTTTCTTGTGGATGAAAAAAGCAGCACTCTCATAAGCAGTGCTGGGAGACCAGGACAAGCCCGTCCCAGTTACTGGCTGGCTCCAACAAAACTGAAGCCAGTGGAAAGAATCCAAATTACTTTCGAGGACGTTGGCTCAGGGTTTTTGAGATTTCAGGCCAAGATGACAGGGCTAGAGCAGAGCAGGTGTGAAGGTCAGGGAGAGATCTATATGACAGCAGGGTCTGCCTCCACCAGCCTCTCTCACTAATGGGTGAGCTTATGCTAAGCAGTGCCAGGGCTCTGAGATCAGTCATAGCTCTGAGTTAATTGACCTGACCAACCTGCCCTCTCTGCCACCATGCTGTAAGTAGCCTTGTCTCCAGTCCTGTCTCTGGCTCCATGTCCTGCTACTCCTGAGCAGGCTGCCTGGGTAAATTCCAGATCTTGCCTTGTCTGAAGGCCACCTGGTGGCCAATGGAAGTGGTCACTGCTCCTGGCCCACTGGTGACTGCACCTGGTCAGGGACGGCAATCCCTGTGCTGGCATCACCCCCCACTCCCAACTTTCCCTCCCCTGCGGAACAGCCCCACTCTTACTGCTCCTGAGCAGGCCCTTCAATACCATTCATAGCCCACACATGAGGATCCCATGGGCAGCTAACGATGGCTCCTGCAGTCGTCCCACAGTGCTTTCCATACTCTGCTCCAGTGACCTTCCCAGCCTTGGCAAGTGGGCAGCTTTCCTATGAGCAAGGCAGCAGGCACAGGCCTCCTCACTGCAAGTCAGATCAAGACAGGTGACCTCAAAGGCACCTGGTGTTCTCTGGACAAAGAGGGATTCAGTTCCCAGGCCAACCAACTCAATACTCCATCCAATTTTAAGTTCTGAAGAAAGGAGTTAAGTGAAAGAGTGGGTTTGCTTATAGATATAATTAGATTAAAAATAGAGTCTTATGTCATGGTAAATTGCATGGTATGTACAGATTTTTTTGTACATACCATGTATGTACAAAATTAAAAGAAATACAAATTAAAAGAAACAAATCAAAAAACAGCTGCATATACATACATTCATACACTTTCATGATTTCTTCTAGCTCATCTCAGACAAAAGGATGTGTGCATTCTTATCAATCTCAGATTCAGATTTGCTAAATCTGGATATATCACTTGAGGCCTAAGGTATCCAGCAATTAGACAAGATTGTAACAACCCATTTCTAAGGCAGGCTGTCAGTCTGAGCACTTTATTGTTAAAAAAATGTATGTGTCACTCAGATTGATACTCTCTTGGTATGATGTGCAGGTAGATTATCATCTGAAAGCAAAGCATTATTAAAGATTACTTGTGCTTTGATAAGGTGTAAAAAAATTGAGAAAGGGCTAGTGGCAATCAAAAGATTGGTGGGAAACTCTTAGTAGTTGTTCTTCCCATCAGGAAGATTTATGACCTCTCAAAGGAGCTGCAGAAGGACTTCCCAGCTCTTGCCTCCAGGCAACAAAACATGGTGGTGCTGAAAACTGGTAGTTGCTAAGAATATCTGAAATGAAACATTCCACATGGCATCCTTTGTGTTTCCACATGGAGCCTCTTTGACCTCTAAAAGCTGGTCCTTCTCATCACTTTTATTCCACGCAGATATAAATGTTCATGGCTGCTTCACTTCATCAGCTGATGTGCTGAGATGCATCTTCAAAGGAGCCTGTTCCCCACGAGTTGAGATGCACAGCACAGGCAGGTCTGTGCCTCACTGCACAGCCACCACATCACCCGCGATAGCTCGTGACATTTGCTCCAACAACATGTCCAGTGCTCCTTTTAACAATAACTTAACTTTGTGTTTTGATAAAAAAGGCAGATACAGGCTGCAGCAAAAAAAAAAATTCCCTGCGTGAAATAACTTTGAACTCCAAACATGTTTTAATAGACTTCCTCACATATCATTTAACAAGTTTTCAAATGTACAGATGCTCTCCAGTTACCATCACTTTGCTGGCAGCTGCTTCACAGACCTTTTCTACAGCAAAAACTAGCCATCAAAAAATGACAGCACAAGAAAAATATGGCCACAGTGGCAGCATTTGGTAAAACTACCATCTGCTTATTTAAAAGCAACAAGCATTTAATATCCTGCAGTCACTCTTGTTTTTCAAGCTTTTTATGGTTCTGAAATATTTACAGGACAAAGGTCCCAGAAGTCCCAGGCGAGGGGAGAGATCCACTGCTGCAAAAACAAGCCCAGAATGAAACAGCTCGTCAATGAGATGAGGAAAGAAATGTCACTCGCTCCACTGTGTCACTGCAGTTTATGTAAAGAGCTGCCTCTTTGTCCATCCAAACTCCCCTCCTTTGGACCCATCCCTCCTTAGACAGAAGAAGGGGAACTAGCTTAAAATCCATGCAAAAGGTTTGGGAAACAGTGGCTTGTCTCACTTGATGCTTGAGCAAAGATTTCACTGTAAAGAGAGCAGAGGGACCCAATAGATCTGAACATGTGGAAGTGCTTCTTTCTTGACCCAAAGGTTTTAGGGAAGCTAAACCAGGCTTATTATGGAATTTCTTTTTGTATGCTGTAAATTACTAAAGAGCGGTCCCAGCTTTCAAAATCTGGCCTGGATTTCAACCTCCCAAAGAGCTGAGCTGATTGATTCTGTGGTTATAGTTCAACTTCTGTCACAGAGCCAGTTGCAAAACTGGCATGTGGTTCCAGCCTCAGATTTTGATTATTTTTGGACCAAGAGCCGCATGCGTCTGGAGCTGGGATTTTATATTACGTCTCTATTAAGTAACATTTTGCAAATGCTCAGCCCAGAAGGAGAGAGCACATTCCAAGGGGCACAGGCTGTTTTAAAAGAAAATTGCTTTCTGAGTCCCACGTCCCCCTCTGGTGCATCACTGGGCCCTGAGCAGCACTGAGCGCTGCCTGCAGCCCACAGCCCGAGCGTGGCCCTTGAGAGAGCAGTCCCACACCTCATCTGGGCCCTCCTCTCCCTCTGCCACCCTGCAGAGCCTGAGCCATCATCACCAAATCCTGCACAGGTATCCCCAGGATGCAGACAGGCCTCCCATACTGCTTACATTGTGTGCCTGACAGCAAACAGGCTCACGGGACGGTGAACCTCTCTGTGCAATCCCACCACAGAAGCTACTGCTTCCAGCCCTGGCACAAATGCTCAGCCCTGCCATTCCTCATCATGCCAACCATGCTCTGGGAGTTGAGTCATAACAAGGGACTTTCCCAGCTTCAAACCCTCCAAGCAAAGCCAACCCCATAGCAGCAAGCTCTGGTTGCAAGTGATGGGAAAAGGGAAAGTGGGAAATCTGGCCTTCCAGTGCCTTTTCAGCTGAACTGTGTGTGATGATGGGTGGATGAGGGGAAAAGCAGACCTGTGGGTTTTAATTAAGCAATAAAAAACCCTGTCTTTGATCAAAGCAATGGGAAAGCCTCCACATGGTGTTTATTTATCTCTAGGTTAATCTGTCTTAAGGGTCTGAAAAACACATTGCATCTGCAGTAGTTTTTACTACTTCTGGCCATGTGAACTTTGTCACTACACGTCTGAAACTCTTGAAAATACATTCAAGAAGCATGAACTAATCCTCGTACTAGCCCAGTGACTGAGTGTGAGTGACTATCCCATAAAATGTCTTATACTCCAAGGGTAGGGTGGGTCCCTGCATTTTTCATTTTCTCTGTATTCAACAAAATGAGTATTTGGGGCCTACCCATGCCCCCGTAGGTGCCTCATATCACCTGCATCATTTATAAGGCAAAACCCAGAAATCAGTAAATCGTATTTCCTCAGAGAAGTGTCACAGAGGCACAGATGAGAAAAAGCAGTTTCTTACCCCATGGCAGCTCAGGAGAAGGAATCTGTCTGCTGCCTTACCTAGAGTTGTGCTAGTCACCTATCCCTGCTCTCTCTTACCACTAATGAAGTCAGTACATCTAATCAAGCTTGATCTGAATTAATTATGATTCCTATCTTTCCTAAAGTGACTGTTGGAGTCAAGCAGCCTTTTAAAAATGGAGTTCCTTGAAATACTGATACATACAGACATCACTCAAAAAAGATCACCCTTCTAAAATTATTACCCATATTAATTACAATTTTTTTCCCCTTCTTCTCTTGCCTGCTATAGATTACTAACAGAGCTATAAGAAAGTGAAGTGATTTTTAATTCTGGATTGCAAACCATCAACACAGCTGCAGATTCATTTCCAGTTGCAGATGCTTTCTGGCTAATGAAGTTACAGCCAGAAGAAATGCAGTTTGGCTTTGATGTTTCAAATGGTTTATGGGTCTGACTGCCTGGAAGGGGAAATAAAATAACCTTTTATTTGTACTTTTGGCAAATTAATTTTTGAAATGGCTGAAAGGCTGACAATGAACCTTGCACTATCATGCTCGCAGAGCTGCTTTTGAGATTGAAGCTAAACATAAAAACCTCTTGGATGAGAGCCTGAAGTGCTCCCTGGGGAATAATTGTGCAATAGCAGAGGGATGAACAAGAGGGTGAAATAAATCTTTTTTTGCCATTACTGTCTCAGATATTAGAGTGCTGCTAAGGACATGATAGCAGGAGAGACTTGTGTTGAAAAAAAAACACCAAAAAAATCTACCAACTATAAGAGTCACTGTCAGGCCTGCTGGCACATTGTGAAGTTCACCCATTGTAGAAATTCTGTGAACTTTTAGAATTCCCCAAACCATTGGGTGAAGGACAGAACAGCAAAGTGCATGCCTTCAAAGAGGGAAAAGGCTTGGGAGCTGCCATCAGAGCACATGTTGAGGTAGGACTCAGGATCAACCAAGGCAGTGGGAAACAAATCTCCTGCTTAGAGGGCAGAATGATTGAACATGCTTGTGAAGACAGCTCTGGTCTGCTTGCTCCAGTTCACATCATATTTGCAGTGACCAGAGCAGATGTGTGGAAAATTATCCATTGCCTGAAGGGAACTGAGTGTCTCCAGATGTTAAAGGGAGTAGACAAGGGGAAAGCACAGTATGCCAACCCAGAGAAGAGGCTCTGGAGAAGCTGTGAGGGAGGTGAGAGGGGCAGGAGCAGGAAGGAAAAGGAAAGCATGACCAAGGACTCTGTGTAGATTGCTGCAGCTCAGAAAGTCCCTGAGTGAGCCAACACCTTTCTTCCAGATATGCCAGGAGGGCCAGCAGAGATGCAGGAGCCTTTTTTCATTCACGTTCAGCTAGAGTTTTTTAAATGTGTTTGGCCTGTGCACGTTTGGCCAAGTTAAGTGGCAAAAGGAAAGGAGTGACTGTGCAGGGGCCCATCACATGTCTGCTTGGTGGCTAGGGCTTGCACTTTTCTTTGAGGTCCTCCCAAACATCCCTCACAGCAATGGCTTTCACCAGATCCCAGAAAATCAAAACAATTCTCAGAAATGGGCAGAACTCCTAACAATGTGTTGTGACTTGAATCCCTTTGAATTTTAAGAGGAAAAAAGTGTGTTCCAGGCTAACCTTTCAAATCTATCTATAGTACTTTGATGTTGCTAGACCAGTGCCTAAGCACCTTCCAAATTTAACAGTTTTAGCTGTCAGCTACCTTTCCAAAACAGGAAGGTTCCATGCTCCTGTAACTGAGCTAAGAGCCCTCAGCTCCTTTTAGAGACAAAAGACAGAAACAATATTATTCAGTGATTCATCTGACCTATTTTAAACATGAACTTTACGGAAACAAATCGTGACCTACAAAACCACTTCTCCTCTCTATTGACTGTGAAGAAGTGTTTATCACATCATAGACATCTGCATTTACTCAGCCCAAATTGCATCCAGAGAAATTCTGCTAAAGCCCAGACTAATTCTCTTTCTTCCAGTGGAGTTTGACGTTGAAATATCTTCCAAATCTGTTCATGGTTACACAGACAGGGAAAGTAAATCCAGGTCTGAATTCCAGGCATTACCTTCCTTCTGGGTCTGGTATAAAATGAGAAATGGTTTGTTTTTAACTTCTCTTTCAGTTACAACTCAATTTTCCAAATAGGCAAATATGATTTGAGTTCTTCTACTCAACAGAACATAAATATCCCCCAAAGACTGAAAATTAGTGCTTCCTCTGTTAGAATTCTTGCTCAGAACTAAATTGTCTATCATTTAGAACTTAATTCTAACTCTGTCTCAAATTTGCAACATACCAAATCTGTCTAAAATCACATCTGTCCTGATTATTTTGCTTCAGATACTTACATTTGAATCTTGTCAGAAAACTCTACAGCTGTTTGAGTTGTCATCATTTACTGTAAGTTAGATATAGATGTATAATGGGGTGAAAATGGCCTATAGGATTTATTTGTAGTGATATCACTCAGTTATTAGTTTTGTTCAGTAAATTTCTCTTTAAACTCAACTAAAAAATCATCCTTCTCAGGGAAAAAAAATCATTTTGCCTTTCTCTTCCCTTCTTGTTTGCCTCTTTTCCTCCATGCCAATTTTCTCCCCTCTTGTAGTAGAGAAATTCATCTTCCCTGAGGAAGTACAAGAGGCTTTTCCATCCACTCCTACCTGGAACTGAACCACAATTCCAATAATGAACAGATGTCCAGTCCATCTTTTACATCCTTTTGCCTGCCTTAACACTCCTTCTTCTCTACTCTTCCCACTCCATATGCAGCTTTTCCTGGCATTGCCCTCAAAACACTTCGAGCAGCTCTAGAACTCTTGAACTCCTGTCTTAAATCTTTTGCTCTGTAATTCCTTTCAGCCTCCACTACAAGTCTCAGAGCTCACTGACTCTGCCTGTTATTGATATTTTCTGCTACTTTCTTTTAGAAGATCCTGGTAAAGGTCCTAAGATCTTGGCAAACTCAAGCTCTGAGGTGGTGATGTTCCTGATGTTCAGCCTTCTGCTGACATATTCTTGGAAACTTCACTCATCCCTGTAGTGAAATGAAGAGATGAAAGAGATTGTTGCATAGGTTAAAAGAGGAGGGGAAAAGGCAGTATTTTGGGTATAGAAATGTGTTTGTACCAGTTATATTTTTTTTAACAGTTTTCTAAGAGTCTGCCCCAATCTGAGAAGCCTCTAAGTGTTCAGGAAAGAAAAACAAAACTGGTTTACTCTACAGAGGCTTCTCCTGTGCAAATAAGTGCCATCTTTGAAGAGAGTTCTTACTGCATGTGCTTAAATCTTTCATTTTTATCCTGTGTGCTCAAACTATTTACACCCACAAGAGTATGATGCTCACCAGGGCCTGTTGTTAACCTGACTGCAAAGGCCTCCAGCCCACCACACCTCTAAGACTGCTCCAGCTGAAGACAGCAGGGCCAAACATTGACTTTCCCAATGACAAGGAGCTGTGGCTGGTGCTGGAACCAAGGGCTGGGATCTGCACTGCTCTGGGTGACCCAGGCTCCCAGGACCACTGAGAAAGAAGCATTTTAATTCAGCATGGAAATGTTCAAGACAGGAGTGGGGAAAAGGAAATTATTACAGAAAAGCTGGAAATTTTGGCTTAGGAAGAAGTAGTGACAGAGAAGTTAAGAAGGATCTAATTTTCCATGAGACTGTGACTTGGGGAATCTGGTTTGGGACAGATTTTTAGTCAATACAGAGGTGACACAGAAACTGAGGAAGGGAATGCTTGGCCAGGATTTCCTCCCCCACTGTCTTTGTCAGGAGACAAGGAGCCAGCTCAAATCACTGGTGATGTGAACCAGTCCAGGTGAAGGGATGAGCTTAGAAAGAGGAGAAAAAGCCAGTAACTGGCTGTGGTAGGAGATGGGGTGTGGCCTGAGAAGCCCAGTGAGTGAGCCTAATACAAAGACTTTGCATTCACTCTCTTCTCCAAGAAGCTTCCAACAATAACTATGGTTAATGTTTCACATGGGCAGGAGAGGAGTAATTTCCACTGAAATCGTGCCGGGGTAGAGAAGGGTTCTGTGTGGCACATTCACAGCAGACCTGTGAACTGTGAGCTCATGACTTTAATCTCTAATGCTTTCTTTTTTTCTGTCTGGTTGGACTTTTACTGATTTATAGAAGAGCTCCTCCCCATGGTAGACAGGCTGTCACAAGGCAGAGGCCAGCTCTTACCTGCCTCCTGGTCTAGCACTTTTATAGATACCTCTTGACTTTAACCTTATTATGAAAAGCTCTAGGTGTTTGGACAGTCCCCAGTAAAGAGAAAGGGCTGAATCTCACCTATCACCCTGTGGATAGACATGCTCTAGAAGTTTGGATCCCATAAGACATAAATCCCATGCAGTTTAAGAGATCAGGGTCATTTTCAATTTACTTGAGCTCAGACCAAACAGCAGCTGGTAGATTATTCGATTTTTGACATACAGTCAGTCTTGGCCTTGACACTGCGTTTGACATAAAACTATGATTTTGTTTGTGAAAATGTTGCTCTCATCTTGAGAATCGATGGCATCCAAACATGTTCTTATCTTCCTTCCCAGGCTGGGCTTGCTCATGCCCATTGGTATTTGAAGAGCTGTTCAACACTCCAGAGGAAACAGAGCCAGCTTTGTTTTCAAGCTCCTATTACTCACCTTCTTTATCTTTTAGCTAAAAGCTTTAATGGATCTCTTTTGCTGAAGCATTTGAGGTTGGAGGCTATGAAGGACTTCAAAGGTATTTAATAGCAGCTTTGTCACTGATTTTGTAAAAAGACCACATAGCTTGATTAAAAGAAAATCCTGCTCACAATACTGCATGGAACTCTGCTGATCTATTTTTACTGCATCACAAATAAAGCCAAGGAGAGGGGGAAATCCCACTGACTAACAGGATGTGTGGGAAGGATGGAGCATGTCTCCCTTCTGTATTATCCAGGTACTCATTAACTCTCTGATAACCAGTTTAGACAACACAAAGTGGAATGTCTCCAGCACCACGTGGTAGTGATGAGGAAGAAGGGGGAGTGCGGCAGACAAGATAAAACTTGGCAGAAAATATGAAGAGGAATTTCTGTTCATTAGGGCAGAGATTGGAATCTGAGAGTCCTAAGTTTTACCATTCCTTTTTTGTCAGGAAGTGTCTAAGAAGTATAAGGACAAAGACAACTCCTGCCCCTGGTCACGTAGCTGGCCCCTCCTCAAAATGCCCAACCATCTAGTGATGCAGTTTCTGCTCAAGTGATGGGAGTGTCTGGGTATGTATAAAACCACGCTCCAGTGCTGCTGACAGTGTGGGTACCAGATAGATCCCTGTAGAACAGTCCAAGTTTGCAAGGTCTGAACTCTTCCAAAGTTTAGAAATGTGAGCATTCTCTTGGCCCATGCCGCTTTAAGGTTCACATACATGGATAAATCTTAATTAAACATGCCCATGTGCTTTCTCCAGTTCTTTTTCCAGTGTGTCCCAGAGCATTATAACATAGCTTCATCCTCTGCCACAAAGAATATTCTTTTAATATATTTTTAGGGAACAAAAGGCAAGCTTGGGCTGTAGTAGTGTGAAAGGCTTATTCATAAATTATCAGTTACCTTCAATATCCTTCTGGATTCATGAAAGTAAGGCTTTGTAATGAGGAAAGCATTTTCCCAGATTAATGAAAAGTTCCTCTTTGAGTGAAGCAGAACAATTTTATTGACAAGGATCCCATATAGGCTTTCAAACACTCACTGTGTAGATGGAAATTTTTGGAATGCATCTCCTGATGAGATACTAGACCGGTTATTAATTCTGCCTGTCATTTTTACTGAAAGCCAAACAAACTGCACATGGTATGTGAAGAGCAAATGTAAACCTTCAGTGGCAAGTTGTGCAAGAACCCCCAAGATCAAAGCAAGCTGCACGTTCTCTTTGACACGCCTTGGAAAGAATATTTAGCAGGCACATATCATACACTAAGCAGCAAAAATATGTGCAGAACTCAGAATTTGCAGACTTTGAATTCCGTGCTTATTAAAAACTAGAGCAGCAATGGTACTTGGTCTCCTGTGAAAAGCTGTGAGACCTGAAGCCACCATATAAATTCAGAGAGATCGTGTGAAATAGTTCATTAAATCCTTCAGAGTGTTCCCATTTCACCTTCAAATTACAGATCTTTCACAGAAGCAAGTGTGTGTTGCTGGCAGTATGGTTTCCTGTGGCTTGGGCCTCAGCAACAGGATTCCTGGAAAAAATAATGCACTTTGATGCAAGCGACTAAGTGAAGGTGCCAGTGCTTGGTATCAACGTAACAAGAAGTCTCCTTCCATATAAGACCCAAGCTGCAATTCTTAATATATCACAAGAAAAGGCATTATAATGGGAATTTGGGAGCAGTTGAAAACAGACATGAGCAAACCAAATCCCAAACCAAATACTTGCCATGCAAGTACCGTAGTCAAACCTAAGAGTGATCAAACAGGATTTTTTCAGATGGGTACATGACTCTGGCTGTTGCACCATGATGGTGTGGAAAACACCAATCCCAGCTCAGTGCCAAGAAGCCAGGACTACCCAGGGTGCCCTCACGGCCCCGTTGTGGGGTAAACAGGGATCCTGGCAGCCTCTGGCTCCTACTGGGTCACTCCTGTGTGCTGGAGAACCCTCTGAGGCTGTGGCAGAGGCAAGGTGGTGATGCAGGGAACCGTGACCCTCTCGTCAGCAGTGGCTCTGAAACAGTAATGTATTGTGTAACACAGTCCCTAACACAATCCTAACTTTGATTCTTGATTCAGCTCTTCCACTCAAATAAACAAAACATTTCATACCCCAAACTGAGGATTTCCACTAAAGCCTTCTATAAACTGACTTCACAGGCTGTTTTTGTTATCATTCCAGATTGCAAGAATCAAAACTGAGAGGAAAAAGAAGGCAACTCTATTTTTTTTATGGAAGCAAAGGAAAAGATCCTTCAATTCCCAGATGTCTCACAGCCCTTTCAACTGTAGGGAAAGATATCATGACAACAGATTTTACGATTCTTGGCCTCGTAATCAGTAAAAATTGTTTTATCTGACATCAAAAGAATTAGCTGTTTTATCATCATGATGATGCTAAAGATCTTGCATCTTGCTCAGATTAGTAGCAATGCAAATACAGCATCAATGGAATAAAAAAAATTCCTTACATGTCCTTAGGCTTTATGTGTGGTTTTTTAAACCATCTATGAAGAATGAGAACCAATACAGTGTTCATGTTCTGGATTAGAGTTTAAGAAAAATGAATGTGTACAACTTTTTCATAGGCTTGAAACCTAGATAATTTTGAAATTTTGTCCCATATAACCTCCAGTTATTTTGACAGCATTACACTAAATCTATGCCCCAAAACTGTAATCTTAGTTCCTGTGATTTCTTTCTCGTGAACATTAAAGTGAGCATGATGAAATAGGCCATCTATGTTGCACATAATTTGTTGCAGATTCTTAGCATTGTTCAAGCAATAATTTAATTTATAATAATTGGTTTTGGTGGACCTCATTTAACTAGATTTCAGCAAAGCAATTTAAATGGTGCCATATAGGGAATTATTAACAAAAGATCCTGGCTGAAGCAGAGACAAAAGGTGCTGAAAGGCAAAGCGTCAGGGTAGAGAGAGGTTACAAGCACGGCTTCTCAAGCATCACTCTTAGGCAGTCTGAACAAAATATATTCACCAGCAGCGCTTGCACAAGAAGAAGGAGCACATTAATGAAATTTGCTGATGACAGAAAGTTGGGAAGAGCAGCAGAATGTCTCACAGGAAGAACTCAGGGAGCCGATTACTGAGAAATACCCTAAAGACATTTCATTAGACAAAGCTTAAGATCATGTACTTAAAAGAGGATTGTGTTTCCTGAGTGAGGTCTGGTGGAAACAAGGAGACAGAAAGTCTGTTTTTATGGTGAAGCCTGGGAAATGGGAATTTCTAAAGCAGATGTCTCCACAGTACCCACAAGCTTGAGTCCAGCCCATGCTGTTAAGGTTCTTAGTGCTGGCAACAACAGCAGTGGCCACAGGTACTTAGAAAAAATAAGAGTATTTCTGGGTACCTGTTTGTAAACAGCTATAAAATTGATAGAGTGTACCTAATACATCTCATCTTCTCTCAGGTTATTCTCACAATTTTTGTTATTCTTCCTGCTAAATAATTACTTCCCACCAGAGGCAGATGGCATGTATTGAGTAGTTCCTCCATAAAGGTAAGAGTGTGGCAATCCCTCTCCTGCTCAGCTGTTGCCAGAGACACCTCTGAGCATGAGGAGGGGTCCTGCTGACCAAAGATGCCCTCCTTCCACCTGCAGAGATTGCTCAGCCTAGCTCTTTACTTCAGGAAAAAGACATTTCAGAGTTTTTCACACATCTGATGTGCTCCCAGCATGAAGGGTTGCTTTTCTGCCACCCACACTCTCTGGAAAGGTCTTTCCTTCCCTTTCATTGCCCACAATGATCCCTCAGAAGGGCTGGCTGGAGAGAAGTGCTCCCACACAACTGGTGACATTTAAGCCCTGTGGCAGATCCCTTCGCGCGCGAACCCTGCTCCCACCCAACACAATAGCAGACTTGGTGGCTGCGGGACGAAGCCCAGGGTGACATTTTCTTCCACCCCACGCTTCTTTGCTGAGTGAAGCTTTTGTGAGGTGGCAGAGGCCAGAAAACCCCTGTGGCTCCACCTGTTTCTGAGGGCTCCAACCCCACTGTCAGCTGACCCTTCACTGCAGTCGTGTCCTCCTTGCCCCACCAGCAATGAAACCAGCCCCTCTACGCTCCATTCAGAGTGAAAAAACCTGCAATTTATTCAGGAAAAACATGACTTTTGGACAGGAGAATTTCGTTGAATGCTGTTGATAAGACATAATATCATCTTCCAAGCAGGGATGTCATCCTCATTCCCATGGGGACCAGAACACAGCAGGAAAAAATTACCTGAAGCATGGTATGATTGGAAATTCATTCGAAAAATAGGTTTGGTTTCTATGAACTTCTATTAATAGGAAAGACTTTCTTGAAACATCCTGATTTCAAAAGAGTTTTTGTTAGAAAGGGTTCTTTGACCCAGGTGCAAATTTTTGGCCAAGACCAAAGCAAATGTGGCCTGCACACCCCAGAAAAGTCTGAAGAGGCAAGCTGTTGGGTAGGCTCCCTCTTTACAGCAGGAAAGCACAAATATGCCAATGGAATAGGCTTTCTTAAGTGCACATGATCTCCTCGTTTTTAAGGATTTCCATTGTTTTCCATCACGGGAAATTTATTTTCTGAGGATGGGAAGGAACAGAAAAAGTATAGAAAATCTGGGAAAACATCTAAAAGAAACCATTTTCTATCTAGCTCAGATTTAAACTCATCTCAACTACCCCTTTTAAACCCTTTCTGTACGATGACAAATATAGAATCATAGAATGGTTTGGGTTGGAAGGGACTTTAAAGACCATGTGGTTCCCACCCTTGGTCATGGGCAAGGATACTTTCCACTAGCCCAGGTTGCTCAGAGCTCCAACCAACCTGGCCTTGAACACTTCTAGGGATGGGACATCCACAACTTTTCTGGGCAACCTGTTCTAGTCTCTTACCATCCTCACAGTAAAGATTCTTTTCCTAATACCTAATCTAAACCCATTCTCTTTAAGTGTGAAGCCATTCCCCCTTGCCCTGTCTTGCAGTCTCTCTCCGTCTTTCCTGTAGGCTCCCTTCAGATACTGGAAGGCCCCAACAAGGTCACCCAAAATTCTTCTCTTTTCCAGGCTGAATAATCCAAATTCACTTTTCCCTTCCTCAACTTCAGTTCAGGAGCAGGATTTTATGTTAGACAAGCCTTTATCAAACTTTTGCAAACGTGAACATTTTTCTGTTCTTCTGACCTGTCCATAGCAGTAAATTTATCTGGCTTCAAAGGTAAAGGGATGCAAAAAAATCACAGAATCATAGAATAGGCTGGGTTGGAAGGGACCCATCAGGATCATCGAGTCCAACTCCTGGTACAGCACAGGACCATCCCCAAGAATCACACCATGTGCCTGAGAGCATTGACCAAGCACTTCTTGAGCTCTGTCAGACTTGGGGTTGTGACCACTTCCCTGGGGAGCCTGTTCCAGTGCCCAACCACCCTCTGGTGAAGAACCTTTT
This sequence comes from Chaetops frenatus, assembly GCA_013400775.1. Taxonomy (NCBI): domain Eukaryota; kingdom Metazoa; phylum Chordata; class Aves; order Passeriformes; family Picathartidae; genus Chaetops; species Chaetops frenatus. Next base: position 643,393 of record VZTR01010692.1, on the reverse strand, counting down.
CCTGATATCCAACCTAAACCTTCCCTGACACAGGGTCAGGCCATTGCCTTGGGTCCTGTCACCAGAGAGAAGAGATCAGTGGCTGTCCCTCCTCCTCATGAGGAAGTTGCAGACTGCAACGAGGTCTCCCCTCAGTCTCCCCCAGGCTGAACAGACCAAGTGACCTCATCCACTCCTCAAGTGGCTCCACCTCAAGGCCCCTCACCATCCTCACTGCCCCTCTTTGGACACTCTCTAGTAGTTTAATGTCTTTCTTCTATTGTGGCACCCAAAACTGCATGGAATATCCAAGGTGAGGCCACTCCAGCTCAGAGCAGAGCAGGACAATCCCCTCCCTTGCCTGGCTGATGCTGTGCCTGATGCTACCCAGGACACCCTTGGCTCTCCTGACTGCCAGGGTGCTGCTGACTCATGTTCAACTTTATGTCAACCAGGACCTAAATCATCATTAAATTAACTTCTTCATGTGTGCAACCTGTGGAAAATCACCAAATCTATGTTAAATGTGGCATAAAACTGTTATAGGAAGCTGTTTAAGATGAGTTGAAAAAAAAAAAATCGTACCTTATTACTGCTGTCACTCCAATACGAACTAACAATCTTCATACTCTTATCACAGGTCAGTATTTGTTGTACATGCTTTTTGCATTCTGGTTGGTCAAGCTTGCTAGAAAAATACTCTCTCCTCACCCAATCAGCATAAATGGTGATTTCCAAAACTGAAATGGGTGCAAATGAGCAAATGTCATTAAAAAATGTCTCAGATATTACATATCACACGCCATTTAAATTGAATACTTTATATCATGATTTGTTTGCTTGTTGAACTAATAGAAGTGTTTACCTTCTTGTAGATCTCTGCTTATGCACGAATCTTTTAAATGGAATTTATCGTAAAAAAAACCAACATTGTCCACAAAAAGTTTGCAGAGGAACATTCACCAACCTCCCCTTGAGCCACAACACTTAATTACTGTTAGAGATCTTTAGATAAGCCTGCTTCATGGCTCAACTTATGCCCATTTAGTTAAAAATCAATCCACACCCAAAGCATCACTGACACTTTTATCCTGGGAATAATCAGTGTTGATAATAGTGTCTGGAGCATGTTAAGGTGTTTCTCTTCCCTTGTACAATCATTTACCTATAAAAGCCCACAGTACCTTTGCCAGCAGGCACAAAGCACGTGCAACCTAATAGTCACCATGTAAGACAGGAAAAAACATCTTGTGGGAGGAGGAGATCAGGTTCCTAATGCTTATGTCACTGTCACTCTTCCCCTGTGTATCTGTGAGACAAGTCACAGCCTAATCTTCTCATTTGTGCTGCACACTGGCTTCAGCGCTGGCATTAACCTGCTCATTTGAAGAGACTTAATTTACTTCAGCTCCTAGGTTTTTCTTCTCCTCCTGGTAGAACTAAGAATGGAAACCAACAGTATTAATTACAAAAACCCTATGCACATGCATATCCACGAAACTGATCCTCCAGGAAACCTCCCTCTGTTATACAAATCATACTGCCCTTTCACTCTCTGCTGCTCTTCTCCCTCCACGCTTCCTTTTTCCTCCAGAAAAGCAAAGAAGATTTTACCGACCCAACATGCTTTATACACTCATTGAAAGCTTCACTTCTCAAGGCCTGTGCATATTGCATTGGCACGCTACCAAAACCTGCTAACAAATGGCAGATTAAGTGGAAACACAGGAAAGAATTTCAAGCATGTATTATACTTGCTTGGGGTTCAGCCTGCAACTTTAAGATGAGGGCTGCCCTCTAAGCAGGCAGGCCTGGGAATTCAGTTGCAAAACAATTACAGATGCAAGGAAAATACTTTTTCTCTGAGAAGGAACCTTGATGATATTCTGCAGTCTTCAGTAGGCTAAGTTCAGTGTGTGCTGGGGAAGAGCTCGGCAGGGTCTTTGTTTTCTCGAGACTTCCCTTTCCATCTCCAGCACTGCTCTCTGAGGGATTTATAGCAAATTAGGAAAGTTTTTCGTATGTCAGCCTCTAATAGATGCAGGAGCAGACTTTAATCCTTTTCAATCACAGTCAAAATAGTGCCTCTATACCCATCTACTGTCTTGCCTTCATATACAAGAATAATGAGGCACTTCATTCAGTTCCGCAGGTCATAGGCAGTCACCAGCTGCACAATGAAATTCTAAGTGCCATGCCTGTATATAATTTAGTTACTTGTGTTTTCTGGATCAGCCTTATTTTGGCTGCATGGCTATCTCTCTCACATTCTAAAGTTCTGGTTTGAAAGGAGCCCTCTTTGCAGAATCAAAGCAAATATCCTCAGGATGCAATTTCCAAACCTGTCTAGCATGCCCAAGCTTGCTGCAAATGATTACACTTGCAAAACTACCACCAGCTCTGGTGGGCGCAGGTGAAACAGTGCTGAACTTCAGCACCCCAATTCTGCCCGTGTTATCTGAGATTTCCCTTTCTTTCCAAAACTGGAATGTTTGCACAGGGTGTACAGTGGGAAGAGACTCTCCCACTCCTGATTACACTGAACTTGCTGCACACATTCTTAGGAACAAAAAAAAAAAAAAAAAAAAAACCCAAAAAAAAAAACAACCAAAAAACCCCCCACAAACCCCCCCCCCCCAAAAAAAAAAAAACAAAACCACAAAACACCACCACTGTGCTCACATTACTCTAGAGCAAATGGCCTCAAGTTATGCTACCAGAGGTTTAGACTGAATTTCAGGAAAACTTTCTCCACCAAAACGGTTGTGAAGCATTGGAACAGGCTGCCCAGGGAAGTGGTGGACACCACCCTCAAGGGGTGGCGACTCCTATAAATGTGGCGCTTCAGGGTGTGGCTTACTGGTGGACCTGGCAGTGTTAGGTTTACAGCTGGCCTTGAAGATCTTGAAGATCTTTTCCAGCCTAAATGGTTCTGTGATTCCATGAAAAGTACTTAGCCTAGATACGGAGAAAGCAGTTCAGAACACATGATCAGTGGATAGGAAATATGTCCAATAAATCAGGACTGATGTTCTCAAGCCCACGTGACACAGTGTGCACTTCAAGAGGTCAGGAAAGTTGTATGTGCAGGTATTTAAAAATGAAAACCTTCCTGCACCCAGTATTTCTCTAAAAACTTTGGGTCTCACTGTTGGCCTCAAAGAAACATTTTTTCATGCTGCATGAACTAAAAGAAAAAGAAGATGGACTGACCTCAATTATGACCTTATACTGACTGTTTCACATTCCTCCGTAGTTTATTTACCCTGAAGTTCATAAAAACAATGTGGCTTTTCAGTCTAATAGGTTATTTTCAGCTCTAACTAATCAGAGCTCATGACTGGTTTTGGAACTGCAAGAGTCATACAAGAGCTAAGACTGATTATTATCATCCAAATGTATAAAGTAATTAAGCCTACTGAAAAAACCAAAAACAATACACCAAAACAAAAACTTCCAACAGGTGGGAGCAGAAGAAAATTAAAGGAAAATAAACAGCAGCAAGGATTTTAATAAATCTGTATCTGAATGTCTTTACAAATAAGTAGCTGAAATGAGACTGAAAGTGCAACCCAATACAGCACAAATACAAGAATGTCTGCATTGAAATTCCGTAACTTTTCTTTATTCACTGTGATACATTCAAACAAAAGTGCTCCAGAAAACAGCCATAGAGTAAAGGAAATTAAAAGAAAAAGTCATAAAAAGACCATCAGATACATATGGTGATTATTCATATTTCAAAGCATTAGTAACTGCTTGTATCTGAGTGCACCAAAAACCCACATGAGAGTCCACATTTTTGTACACTGCTTCTATAAACATAATAATCATAGGCGGCTCCAGCAAAAATGTTTGTCAGAACTAGCGCCAAAGCCACCACAAAGATAAAGCACCATCAGGCATATGATTACAAATGCCATAGTAATTAGTAGAGTGTAAAAAAAGGCTTAGCTGAATTAACGTTTTCCTTGTATTGGTATAGCACAGGGAAGCTCTGCTTGGATTAATTCCTTCCCAGCTTTGATATTTCTCACCAGGGACTTGCATTTGCCCCACAACACCAAGCACCATGGGCAACTTGGGAAGCTTCAGGAGACAGTGAGGTATGGGTGGAAGAGAAACTGGAACCAGAGCCAGTGTCTATCCTCCTACTTAAGAAAATAATTTTGGCATGGCAGCATGTCCTTAACCATATTACTGAAATACAGTGGCACAATCTGTCTGAGAAAGGCTGTTGGTACAGACTACGTTGACTTCCCAATGTTGTTTGCTGAGCTACAGTATTTGGCTGCATTGTTTTTACCTAAAAAAAGACAGTTTGTAAAGTAAAGTTCTTGTTTTAAACTCTACTTCTTCTATAGTAAAAATATAAGTCACTCTTATCTGTAAGAGACAGCAGAAGATCACTTCACAGCAAACTCAGGCTGCAGCCTTTAAAGTGGTTCTATTCCAGCTGCAGAAATCCTGAACTGTGCATTTGCCAAGAATTATTTGTAACTCAACAGCTAGGTGGGGAGGAGGATTCCTATTCCAAAAACACAAGAAACATTAGTCAAGATGCCCAAATTACACTGTTAAAGGGATATGGCTGAGAGACACTAGGGTAAGCCTAGGGTCCCTCTATGTGGTGTATCATTAGGTAGAACAAGGATTTTCAACAAAAAGTAGAACCCTTGTCCTGCTCTCTCCTTTACCTGTTCTGCAGGCAGCAATTCAGATAGACAGCAAGACCAAAGACAGGCTTCCCCTCTGAAAATCTGAGTTACTGACATGAGATTTTCCTTGAAAGACCTAAGTAGACCATAAACAGAAAAGCCCCTTTCCCCAAAGGCTTTCTAATATATTCATTGGGATCCTGCTCCTTCACAGGTCCCAGCTCCTATAAAGATTTAATCCCATGTGCAATTTGTGTTTCCTAAAGCAGGATGTAATGGCACTGATCACATGACCAACATCATCTTCACAGTCAAATCCTTGCAACATCAAGGTCTGTTTGCTCAAAAAGCATTTTTCTTAACTATGTTACTAATAAAGTTTCAAATCACTCAGGCCGAAAGGAAGTTAGAAGTGCTATGTGGTTATTTACCCTTCACGCTATTTGTGTGGCATTTATCTCCCACGGCGCATGCCTTGCCCTTTTCACACTCCCTCTTCTCATGCAGAAACACAAAGCTGTAATGTTTGGGTTGCAAACACCATTAAATGCCCCTCTTCAGCCCCCAACAGCATAGAAATATTTTCTTTTAAAAGTTCAGATCAAAGCATTTCTACTAATCCTAGGATTTATTAAAACAAACATTGTAGGCATGAGATAGTCAACAGCGTCCCTTTTACAAGATTCTTTGGAGACGGTTCTGTTTCCATACTGTTTACTGATCCGCCCCTAATTAATCTTCAGTTGCTCAGCTGCAAATTCAGCAAGTCCACCTGCTCCTTCCCCACCCAGCAGACGTTCCTTTCTCCCCAGTTTCAGGCTGTAATGATAGCACCACACAGTCCCTGTCCTAAGAACAAGGTGGCTGGCTTGAAAAGCTACGTATCACCTCCTGATGTTACATGATCACACGCATCTGCAGCACAAGTCTAGCCTTTCCTCAGATAAGTAAGTAAAACCAGTCATTAAGTGCTTTCAAGGAGTTTCATTGTCTTTATCCTTCCCTGCAGTCAAGGTAGTTGCCTTTGATCCAGTAACAGATCTGTGCATATTTGAGGGGTGTAATGCGAACAGCTACATTGAAATCCTGCGGGGTGCCATTCATGTCCACCCACTGATGGCCTGAAAATATACCAATAATTTTACGCTCCCATTTGTGATTCTGCCTCTTCCACATCCTGACATACACCCCAGATCCACTCGCACCTGGCTGGGCATCGCACTGCTGGTACAACAGGTCGTACGTTTCATCTTTGACATCACAGAAACGGTAAACCAGGTTTCCCGGACGGTCATTGTCGTAGCCAGAGAAGTGAATCCTCCCTCCGGGTAAGTGTCTTGCTGGTGGGCTCACACCTATCTTCATAAACTTTCTTTTATGTGGCTTCTTCAGCTCCAGTAGGGCATAGTCATAATCCATGCCAATGTCATTGGCATTGCCTTTGATCCATCCTTTGGGGACGTGTGTCCGTTTCACTCGGATCCACTGGAATTTCATTTTCTCGGGCATTGCCGAGTTGGTGATATTGGGCCCTTTGCCACCATCTTTGTGTTTGGGCCTTAGGAACCCCACCCGCAGTTTCTGAGCTCCTTTGACGTAACTCTTTCCATCATGGATACAATGAGCGGCAGTAAGAACATGCTTTTCAGCCACAAGAGTCCCTGTGCAACCTGTAGAGAGCTTCACCGATGTGGAGAATGGGTAATTCAACAAGAAGTCTTTCCCAAAAATGCTAAACCTGCTGTCATAGCCATAGATCTGCCTCTTAGTTCGAGACCTGCCTCGGGACCCATCGCCACCGCCGTTGCTCAGAATATATATGCCCACTTCAGTTTCAGTGAGGCTGCCATTAGCATACAAGGTTTCGTAGGACAGGTAGTTCTTCACTTCTTCGTAAGTCGGCAGCGGAGAACTTTTGTGGCACGCTGGCCCACATGGAGATACCACTTCCAGTCTGGCTTCAGCATCAAACTGTGGTTTGTCCAGGTTCAGGGTAGACTGTGGCAGGATAACGGGAACTCTGTAAGACGGCCAAGTCGGCTTCCAGTGAGGGCTGGAAGGCATCACATCTTTAGCAGCACACAAAAGGAGGATTAAAGTGGACAAGGCTGCCATTCTGAATGCCGGTCTGTGGAAAGCAAAAGCAAGTACAGTTATTCACCCAAACTTGTTGCAAGGTTATCCTACCTTGCTAAATAATGGCTTGCTAACCCAGTATAAATGCAATAAGGGTCAAGCAATTTGAATGGAGTTAACCTGCATTACATAGCTCAGATTTCTCCACGTCAAACTAATGCCTTAGCCTGAGTCTTGAAACAAGTGTCCCAGGTTAACACTGAAATACAGGACATTTAACCCTTAGGTGTGCTGAGCCACCAACTCCCAGATGACATCAGTGGGAAGTACTTGTCTTCACTCAGTTTAAAGAAAAATTCATATTCTGTTTAAATCCATTCATTCAGTAACCAGAGCTCCAGCAAAGAGTAAATGTGTCTGTCTTCAGCTAAATTAGAACACTCTGAAAGGCCCCCCCTACTCTCTGACTTCGCTGAAAGATGTTCCTAAATCTCTTCACACTATTTGCTGTCTCAGTCAGAGACATCAGGCTGATGGTAGGGTCAGACTGGGGGGACAAGAAGGTGACCTGACAGGGCCTGGGTTACAGAACATGACCACAGAGGAGACTCGCTTCCCCTTGCAACTCACACCGAACCAAAGTTCTGCTCCACATGGCACTGCCTCTCCCCGAGGCTTACATGAGAAAGGGTGATATGATTACACATAGGCAGCTAATGAAGGAAGATTACAATTCTTGAGGGAATTTGCAGTTAACACACTGGCTTATTGCTTTATAAACTCAATTAATTAGAAATGCAAACCAACCCCCTCTGAGCACAGGGAGGCAAATGCGGCTGTAAATGTGTTTATGAACCGCAGGCAGAGTGCCTGAGACTGCAGAGAACAGCATGCACTGGTACTGTGTCAAAAAAATGTGTAACTTCAGTTTATTTGAAAATTAGCCATACAGCTGAATCGCTGCAGGAGGCACTGTACCCTGGGCAAGAGGGCAGGCAGGATCTCCCTCACACAAAGATCATTCAAATGAAAGTTCACAACTATGTTGAGCTTACGCATGTTTAAAACCCTGCTGAGGTTACACTGATCACAACTGCAGGATCATTCCTGAAATGCCTCAAACGAGCAAATCAAAGCAAATCACACAGGAAATTACCACAGCTATCTAAGAATAAAAAGAAAAATCCTTCTTGACAATCCTTTTTGTAGGAATACTCCTACCGAAAAAGACTTTGAAAGCTACAGGCTGCTGAAGTCCAGTGGTGTTCAACTCAAATATTGGGCCTAGATTCTTAGATTTTTTGGTACCATCCTCTTCGGGAATGGAAGCTATCATTAATACACACAATGTTTAAAATATCAATTGACTCATGCAGGATATCAAAAGACTTTAAGTCCAAAACACAGATGTAGATGGACAGGACTGATGCTACTGAAACCCACAGAGGCAGGTACTGACTCTTTCAGAAGTGACCACACATTCTGGTGGCAACTTCTTCATTAATAAACAGGACATCTTTAAAGAAACGTTTTTTTTCCTAGGTTAGTATCTACCAAATGTGATGCTTTATACCTAACAGATGACTCAGGCTGGCAAATACAAGCCATTTTAAACATTAATTAGAATTGCATCATTTTGGATGTCCCAAAATCAGAAAATACTTGGTGTTCAAGGAAAACCACCAGCTCCTCTGACTCCTTCCACAGCAAATTTTAATACTGGATATGGCTGCATTTTGCAAGCTATGAAATGAGAGAGTTTCACATTGGTGTAAGGATGGCACAGGGAACACCTCCTGTATTAACAAATATATTGTGGTAAAAAAGTGATTAGAAAGACAGAAAAAAAAGCAGGTAACAGGGACAAATGATACAGCTCCATCCCCATAAAGACTATATACACTGGCATAAGTCAACTGTTAGCTGTCCTGCTTGTGTCAGTGAGGGCTGCATGCAGCAGCATTTACTGGTTTCACACTTAGAAGCTGACAGCAGATTAAATCCCAGTTAAGATATGCATCAGGTAGCTGATCCCATCAGTAAGAGCACATATTTCTATGCAGTTTTCCCTCATTTGCCCTCAGCTTTCTTGACAGATGGAATCTCTCTAAATTGCACCACTCATGCCACTTCTTGGAGCTAAAACCCATTCATGCTAACTGAACCTCTGCTGGCCTTTGGCTGGTTTATTGAGCTGGCAGGGGAAAATCAGAAGCGTCTTGTCAGTTGTTATTTGCACCAGCAGCCAGATTGCCTCATCCCTGTCAGCACGGCGACCCGATGAGGGGATTGTGTGCCCAACAGCTCCTCTGCTTCCTCCCAGATTATCATCTGGGCTGAGGAGAAGGACTACCTCGCCTTGCAACCTGCTCTCCCTTATCTCCCCACCACAGCACCGCCAGCACTTGGAAGGGCAGCTTTAAACAGCAGAGGGCAGCCACCCTATGAAGAGAACAAGACAGGAGATGGCACTCCAGCTGGTCTCAGAAAAAAGGCTTCAGAATACGGTATTTGTGTCTATCCTGTGCTAAGTGGTACCTACTCCACTTTCCATCTCTGAGGGAGCCTTCCCACCCCCCTCCCCTGCTGCTTCTGTGCTGTGATCACATTGCAGCTCTAGGGGATGAAAAAACCTTTCCATCAGTTACAGTACTTTTCTATTATTTAAAATGTTATTCAAACCTGACAATAAAATACAGTTGTGAGTTTATACCTGACTGAAGAAGCTAAACAGTACTCACAAGCCCAAGCATTTACTGAAGTCTTCATAGTTATATCCCATCTGACTACGTAACTGGTACTAAATCAGATCTGGGCAGCAATAAACAGAATAAATATCTTATTTATAACAGGATGCAAATTAGTGCACAGTACCTCCTTCTGTGTAGATCCTTCCTCTTAAAAATGAAAAAATTGAAAAAGCAGTCTACACTTTAAACAGAGACTTTCCAGTAAGGCTCTTCTTTCCTTTTACTTTCTCTTTTCATTTTCATTTGAAACACAACCAAAAAGCTGTAAAAAACTCCAGGGTTAAAACTCTCTGTCCTCAGCTACTTATTACAGTGACCCTGAGAGGTGTTGTCAAATTGAACAAATTGGTAAGGAGGGAGCACTTCCCTGCACAGCTACCACAGAGCAGTACTGAATGAATTGTGTGCTGCTCCACTGTAGCTCTGCTCTTCTGTTTCTATTTAAACTGTGTCATAAACTCAATCCACCCTTTGACTCAGCACAAAGCCCTGCTCTGACATCCAGCCTAGGAACCCCCTAGAAGCGGTTTGTACATAATCATACTCACTAATGGCATTAAAATTGTTTAGAGAATGGAAACAGTGACAGCTACCCCGGGGCTCCCCACGCTGCTAAAATACTTTACAGACACATTTTCCTGCTTGCTATGGGCATTCACGCCCCAAGATAGATGCTGCTGAAAGAAAATTGCCTTGTTCAGGATGGACACGAATAATTTTCTAATAAGCAAACAATTTTTCAGCAACAGTTCTCTACTTCAGGGGTAGTTCTTGTAATAGACGGTTAAATAACAATAAATCATGGACCATCTAGCACGAAAGCCCATGATCCAAACAGTCTCCATTACATTTTGAAATGAAGAAAGTTTTTCCACAGTGCTGGAAGCCAGAAAGATTAACATAGAAAAAAAAAAAAAAAAAAATTATGAGAGAAAATCAAGGCAGCGAGAGAGAAAAACCTGCCTCAAACCAAATTATAAAGGAGAACTAAATCACTGTCAGTGCCGTGCCAAAATACCTCTGCTGCTTTTCCTGGTCACGGAACTTGTTAAAACACAGCAAAAATAATGGAGTTGCACTTTAATAACTACAGAAGCCTTGCTGCCATTAAAATCTAACAACTTTATTAGCCTTCCTGAGATGCTGAGGGTCGTGTGAGATTTACACTGCCTTACCTGCTCGACCGACGGCTGTAGGAAGAGATGCCTAAGAAAACCTGAAATTCACTTTGATACTGGCAGGCCACGGGTGTGTCTATTAACATAGACACCAGGCACACCAGCTATTTTGGCATATTTGTCAGTGATAGGCACACACACAGAAAAGGGAGCATAGTATGTGTTCCCATTTAGTCCAGTTCCTAGGACTGCCTCCTCTCACCCTTCTTTTTTTCTTCTTTCTCTTTCCCTGCATGTCAAGCAGCTTCGGTACCACGACACAAGAGCAAACTGCATTGCAAGCAGACAGTGATGGTCAGTTTGAATAACGGGGTAAGCTGGAAGAAGGACCTGCATCCCCTGGGCTTCCAAACCACCTGAGTGACGGGGCAGCTGCACAAGCTGGGTCCCGGTGGGACCTTAGCAACCCCTCGGACCTCGCCCGGGGCAGGAGGCAAAAAACAACAGCCCCAGGCTCCAGCAGCCGCTTCACTGAAAAGCTCGTGTCACGAATATCTTAAAAGGCCACCCCCAATATACCAATGTTCTCAGACACGGTGATGAATCCAAGTACAGGACCGCAGCGGACCGCTACCTTCAGACGCCGCCAAAGCGTGAAAGAGCAGCAAAAGCGAATTTTATCCCAGCTGTTCCCCCCCCCGCCGTGCTTTCAGAGTTGGTCACCGGCAGCGGCGCCGGTGGCCGCAGCGGCGGACCCGCAGCGGGGACCGGCGGGGAGCAGCCGCGTTCGCCCTTTTGTCGCCGGCGCCGCCGGAGAGGGGGCGCCCGGTGCGCTCCAGTGGATGCGAGCGGGGTTAAATATTAAGCCCTGCGCGGAGGGAGCGCTCGCCCCGGGCCGGGACAGCCGCTCCCGCCGCCCGGTGCCCTGCACGGCCGGGAGCCCTCGGCGCCGCGCCCGCCGGCAGGTGA